>CM058042.1:16439790-16558445 GCA_030169165.1 Centaurea solstitialis
TTAGTCCTACGTGGCTTCTCGGATTCTGACTGGGATAGCGACATGACTAATCGTCGTTCAACCAATGGCTACTGCTTCTTCCTTGGCGACTCTCTTATCTCATGGCGCAGCAAAAAGCAATCTCTCACTGCCCGGTCCAGTACTGAAGCTGAGTATCACGCTCTGGCCGACACTTCCCAAGAACTTATTTGGCTACGTTGGCTACTCTCAGACATGGGTGCGCCTCAATTGTCCCCAACTCCGCTATGGTATGACAACAACAGTGCCATCCAGATCGCTCACAACGATGTCTTTCATGAGCGCACTAAACACATCGAAATTGACTGCCGCTTTGTTCGTCAACATGTTGTGCGCAACACCATTCGCCTTCAGCCTATTTCCACTCTCGATCAGCCGGCCGACATCTTCACCAAAGCTCATCTACCAGGACGGTTTCGAGAGCTTGTTACCAAACTCAATCTGTCCCGTTCCTCCCCCGATTAAGTTTGAGGGGGGGGGGGGTGTTAGTTGTATATAGGCCCATGGGCCTTGGCCCATTGCTTTTCCTTTTCTCTTGTATATAAATAGTGTAGGCTTATACTTCTTTTGTACACTTTTTCAATATCAATACAATCAATTTTTCCATCCCTTTCCATTTCTAACAATAATTAATTTTGCCTGACCCATGGGCGGACCTATGTAGGTGCCGCCGGTGGCACGTGCCACCATAACATTCTTCCGTTACAGTGTAAAAAAAAGAGGGTTATGAAAGGTGCCACCGTATTAATTTGATGTGTGCCACCATAAATATTTTGAAACTGTAATGAAAACACAAACCCTTCCTTGGTTGAGGTGGTAAGTTCCTTGCTTTTCAAAGGGGAGGTTCATGGGTTCAAATCCTATTAGTGTCATTTTTCAGTTTTTATCTTTTAATATCATATTTTTATGTTTTTAAAA
Source organism: Centaurea solstitialis (assembly GCA_030169165.1). Lineage (NCBI taxonomy): Eukaryota > Viridiplantae > Streptophyta > Magnoliopsida > Asterales > Asteraceae > Centaurea > Centaurea solstitialis. The sequence goes on from CM058042.1 coordinate 16,440,727, forward strand.
AATTTGTAATATAAGAATCGAACCCGAGACCTTTCATTTAAAAAACAAAGAACCAACCATTAAACCGCTATTCTTTTTATTAAAAAAAATTTTATATATTTTTTTAATAATAAAAAGGTGCCACCGTTTGAAATTTTTTCTAGGTCCGCCCCTGGCCTGACCAAGTCCACACCAAAAATGCTACGACTAATATGACCTTTCATTCTTAAATTCACTCCATCAATATTCATTTTCACGGTTAGCATGTACGGTTTTTTGCCATTAGAGACGACTTGTTAATGTATGGTTTTTTGTTTTAGGTGATTATGTTGCCCGTGAAAGAATTGTTGGAGACAAATATATATTAAAAAAACTTATTTAACCGACCAAATTAATTTATATTATTTGAATATTACATATCTATATATAATAAACTAGATACGTACGTGCGTGATGCGGCGCAACACATATTAAGCTATTGAGCACTTAACAAACGGTTTTATTTTCTCTCACTTGATTTCAATTTTATAGTTTTATAAGTTCTAAGTCGCATATCAGTGTATAAAATCCAAGATCAATTTGTAATAAATATGAAAACTATTTTATTTTCTATTATCATCTTGAATGTAAGAATTTTGAAGCTTTTATAATTGTAGATGATTTATTGAGATTTGTATCTCTTAAATAAATATATATGCAGTGCAAGGTGATGGTTCAAACGAGAACCCTTCCTATTTGCGATAATGCGAGAACGATTGTGAGCCTCAAACTTAATTAACCCACATCCTCCTACTTTTTGATTTGAACGTGTGTTTCTTATGCAAATTACTAATGCTCTTTACTGTAGTGCATCGTTGTCTCTATGTCTTCAATCTTTGGTTCCAGATGTTACAACAAACTAGGAAGAGTGGTTAATTTTAAGAGGTATTTAATCATGTCTTTTTGGTTCCCCAAGAACAAGTCGTCAGCCAAAGATGATAATTACATGATAACATCGTGACAACCGTGAGAACCCGTGATAATCTCGTGATAACTTGTGATAATCCCGTGATAACTCCGTGATAATCTCGTAAGAACCATGGTGAGAACCCGTGATAAGCTCGTGATAACCCCGTGATAACCTGAAACCGTAATAATCCTGAACCCGTGATAATCCATGATAATCTCGTGAGAACCCCGTGAAAACCGGTGATAATATCGTGATAACCCGTGATAATCTCATGATAACCTCATGATAATCCCGTGATAACCTCATGATAATCCCGTGATAACCCCATGATAACCCGTGATAATCCCATGATAACCCCGTGATTATCTCGTGATAACCCCGTGATAAGCCGTGATAACCTCGTAATAATCCCGTGATAACCTCATGATAATCCGTGATAACCCCATGATAACCCGTGATAATCCCATGATAACCCCGTGATTATCTCGTGATAACCCCGTGATAAGCCGTGATAACCTCGTAATAATCCCGTGATAACCTAATAATCCTGTAATAACCTTGTCACAAAAGTAGCATTTTTGTCATTAATTACATTTACATGCGAAGAAATGAAAGCATGATAATTCCATGTGCTGCAATCGTTTATTTTGTTAGGAGGAATCCAAATATGCACCAGGGAGGGTAATTAAAGAGGTGGACATGAAAGGATAATAAATCTTCTTGGATTATACATGTGAGCAAAGCCATTCATGTCTTGATGCGAGAACTAAGTGTGTTGAGGACTATTGGGTGGTCAATGAAGTATATATGCTGGAGGAAGAGGGTCTCCATTACTCTTGCTAGACTTCATGTTGCCGTCCGGAGATATCTTTTCTAAGTTGTGTTATAGTGGCTAACAAATGTTCTCGCGTTCTCATAAATAATAAAGGTTCTCGTTCCCTGCAGTGCAAAACTATAAATATTTATCTAAGAGACACATATCTCGATAAATCATATACAATTATAAAAGATGCAAAATTCTCACATTCAAGATAATAATAAAAAAATAAAGTTAGCTTCATTTTCATATTATCTATTTTAAAGATTATACAATTAATTATATTATTAGAATATTCATTGTTTTGTACCCGTACAATACAACTGGATGTAAAATTTGAATAAATGTTAGCAAGGATGCTGATAATCACCAATGGAAAACGACAAGATAATTAATGATAATTTGTATGATAATATTCCAACCGCTAAAAAAAGTTGCCTTCCAAATAATGTGCATTAGTAAAATGCAATACCTATGCTTCACTTGTATGGTGTGAAGAAATAAAGATAATAAAACCATAAAAGGAAATGGCATAAACAAACAACATTTTACCTTGATTCTTCCTTGTTGTGCTTAAGAGCGCCTATATAAAGTGCCGCCAAAATGATGTCGTTAGATCAATAGTCTTGACAATTCAAGTTCAATTTGACGAAGTGGAAGAAGAAGAAGAACACACCAACTCAATGAGTATTAACACTTGGCCAAATCCTCCATGGTTTGTAGGCAATATGTGTAACCTTGTGGTGTGGCAAAATTAACTAGTAGGAAGTATCGTACCAAAAACCGAGATATCAAAATTTGAAAAGCCATTGTTTGTTTTTACAATTCAACTGGTTAAAAATCTCATTCACGTTTGTAAAATTGTTGTTTCCAAGGGGTCATTTTTAAGAAGTCTAAAGTTTGAAGTCTGATTTCACGTCTAAAATATAAGAAGTGGATGGAGCACCTCACCTCTTACATTTTCAAAGGACGGAAAGTGGTCTTTAGACTTTTTATATAAAAAAAAAAATAAAGCAGTCTTTACGTCTGTGAACTACTTAATTTTCAGACCTAAGAGGTTTTAAGAGGTATTTTTTTCAAAAAAACAAACAACCCCAAGTGTATATATGTATGTGGCAACATAATTTATATATCACCGCTTAATTAGCATAAATCTGTAGAAAAAACACAAAAGTATGTCCTATATAAGCTCGATAATGAAGATTTTAAGAAAATTCAACCATAAAGTAGGGTATAGACAATGTTGATCTTTTATCATCTTATGAATATATGGTTCATAAGCAAGCGTCCAACAAGGTATCAAGAAAAAAAAATGAAGGCAAGATGGTATAACAACATGAAAATAAGAAAGAGAAAATAGTGGGAAATTATAAAATGAAACAAAGGTTGAATTTTATTAATTTTGGTTGAAAAAAGTAATTACAAGGTATAAAACGAAAAAACATGGCCAACACATACACGAATCCACACATTTCATTGTATCAAATTTCAACCAAAAAAAAGAAGAAAACTCTCCTTCCTTAAACTCCTTCCCGAAAATACTTGCCTAAATCCAAAAATTCTTTTCAACACCATCTTTAAAAACCATCTTCTCCACAGATTATGATCATAGCCCCATGAAATCTATCAAACTCCAATTGCCATCCAACTCAATTCAAGTAAACTATAACCACAAATAGACTCAATCAGGTGCCAAATACAGTAACAAACATTGCGCTAACGTGAGACTTGGGCCATAAACTGTTGCCGGGCCGTGAATCTGCCAAACTTGAGTTTGCTTGAGTTACGTGAAAGATGAGTTATATAAAAGACTATGCATATATTGTAGTACCATATGCTTAAAGAGTTGTATAAGTCTTTTAGAGTTGTGTTTTGATAAATTTGCTTCATAAAGTACTATAGATACAAAACTAAATCGCTAAAAAATAAAGAATTGGTTGAAATTTAGGAGGATCGATTTGAAAAGTTGGAGTTACCTACTGTTAAATTAAGGAGATTCGAATTTAACATGTCGATTGAGCTTATTATTATTATCCTCTCAAACCCTAACCCTAGATGGATATATATAAAGGGAAATCAATTGTTCACTGCATCAATTACGATCCATCAGCTACACCACCGCCATCTCCGTCTCCGTCTCCTCCCACCGGTCGTTCTCTCCCACGGCGGCCGTCCGCCTCCATCAGGTATGCATCTTAATAATGGATTTGATGAAATCAAAGGTTTTCTAGATTGGATTTGGATTTGGAATGATAGGTTTTAGGGATTTGAACAACTCCAAGTTTCAATTTGCTTGATTTCAAGCATCTCCATTTGATTTTGCTCCAGCTTAGCTTTTTAAATCATAAATTAGGGTTTTCCAGTAGCTTGTTTTTTGCATCAATCTACTCTCAATTGGATTGATTTCTTTCTTTTAATTTATTTCATCTATTTGTCTTCCCGTTTTGCAGTGATATGGACAAAGCATTCCGGGATCTAGCCTTGCCTGAGCTCATGGCACCAGGTGAGTTGTTGTGTTTTATTTTTTAACTCTCGATTAAGAAACAAGGAAAATGAAATACTCTGTTTTTTTATAAAATGTGCCTCTTTATAAAAAATTACTAGAAATACTGATTTTCAAGAATATTTTCAGAAACTCTGTAAAAATGTGTATATATAAACAAAGGATTAGTGGGATTATTCAAATCTGATCACATTCATTCTCATTTCTCAGAAAAATCCCATAAGAATGGAGATTCCACCAAGAAGCAGTCATCCGATGCCGCCACACCTTCCACTACACTCCACCTCAACGGACAAAAACGAAGACCCTTCACCCGTAACCGATCATACGTCTACGCCACTACACGTTCTACCGTCTGAAAACCGCCTTCTTCCATCTGTTGTAAACCCTGTTTCACCACACATTCAGTTGCCGGAACATCTTCTTCCGCAAGTGGGTTATAATCTACATGGCCACCTTCAACTCCCGATCGGACGCCGCTTTGTTCCTATCGATAAACAGTGTTTACTGTTCTATCTCATACCGAAACTCCTTGGAGGAATTCTCCCTCTCTACGGTATCGATGAGGTTGATGTGTACTCCGAAAGTCCAGATGACATTACCGGTGAGCCATTCTCTTTGATCGTCCAATGCTGTTCTTGATCGTTTTTAATATTTGTAACAACGATTTCTCTTATTTTTCAGGGAGTAGGCCCCCGATGAACGAGGGGGATTGGTGGTTCTTCTCGCCAAGATATCATTTGTCTCCAAGAAGCACCAAGCCAAAATGCAAAACTGGGAACGGTTACTGGAAATCCTCCGGGTCGGTCAAGATGGTGATCGATGACAGAACAGGGCTCAAGATCGGTGAGAAGAAAAATCTCACCTACTATAAGGGAAATTGCCCAAAATATCGTCAAAACCGCTTGGGCGATGCATGAGTATGCGGCTGATTGTTATCAGCCAACGGGGACCGGGAGATACGCAAAACAAGCTCGACATGTGGGTCCTTTGCCGGATCTTCAAACGAGAAGAAGCCAATGTTCCTACCGTTGTACCGGCGTCCACCAACATGGTTGGTACAGTCTCCGTAACATCGTCAGCGAACAGCATCAATAACGACCCACTACCATCTGTGGACGCCAACTTCCCGCTTCCCACTGTGTCTGGAGGTATCTTGGATGATTTGGTCTTTTGTGATGAAGATTTGGACCTGACGACCATCGACCTCTCTTGGCTTGACGATATCCATTAGTTGCCGTTTTCAGGTTTGCAGATTCTGTTTTAGTTAGTATTCAACATTAACTATGTGGGTCTCTAATCATTTAAGTGAACTATGTTGCTAATCGCCTGGACTTGAGTTGAGAGGCAATATTTGGTGATTATTGTGATGTGATTGTTACTCAATTGAGAAGTTGTTGTTGCATGCCAAAAAAGGGGGAAATTATTGTTACAAACATAATACACGATCAAGAACAGAACAGAACTGGACGATCAAAGAGAATGACTCACCGGTAATGTCCTCCGGACTTCCGGAGTACACATCAACCTCATCGATACTGTAGAGAGGGAGAACTTCCCCACGGAGTTTTGGTATGAGATAGAATAGTAAGCACTATTTATTGGTAGGAACGAAGCGGAATCCGATCGGAAGTTGAAGGTGGCCGACAACGGTTCCAGGTAGATTATAACCCACATGCGGAAGATGGTTTTCTGGCAGTTGAAGGTGTGGCGGAAAAGGGTTTACAACAGATGGAAGAAGGCGGTTTTCATACGGTAGAACATGTAGTGGCGTAGACGTATGATCGGTTCTGAGTGAAAGGTCTTCGTTCCTGTCGGTTGAGGTGGAGTGTGGTGGAAGGTGTGGCGGCATTGGATGACTGCTTCTTGGTGGAATCTCCATTCTTATGAGATTTTTCTGAGAAATGAGAATGAATGTGATTAGATTTTAATAAGCCCTGCTAATCCTTTATTTATATATACACACATTTTTACAGAGAGTTGCTTGAAAATATTCTTGAAAATCAGTAATTCTATTTATTTTTATAAAGAGGCACATTTTATAACGCACAATATTTCAATTTTCTTGTTTCTTAATCTAGAACAGAACAACTCACCTGGTGCCATGAGCTCGGGCAAGGCTAGATCCCGGAATGCTTTGTCCATATCACTGTAAAACAAAAAACAAATAGATGAAAGAAATAAAAAGAAAGAAAGACAAGTAAAAATGATAAACGATGCTGGTAATGAAATGCAAGTTATTGATGTAAATGTTGTGTGTATACCCAAAATGAAACCCTAATTTATGGTTTAATTATGTTAATCCAATCCAATCCAATTGAGAGAAGATTGATGCAAAATTAGGGTTCTAAAGCAACTAATTCTGCAAAAAAACAATTAAAACTAAGGCATTTCACTTACTGGTGAAGGAAATCAACTTTAAACCCTAATTTATGATTTAAAAAGCTGGAGCAAAATCAAATCGCAAATTAAAACTTTGAGTTGTTGAAATCCGTAAATCTATCATTCCAATTCCAAATCCAATCCAGAAAGCCTTTCATTTCATCAAATCCATTATTACCTACCTGATGGAGGGAGATGGAGGCGGACGGCCGCCGTGGGAGAAAACGACCGGTGGGAGGAGAGGGCGATGGCGGTGGTGTAGCTGATGGATCATAATCGATGCAGTGAACAATTGATTACCCAATTGATTACCCTTTATTATATCCATCTAGGGTTAGGGTTTGAGAGGAGGATAATAAGCTCAATCGACATGTTTGGTTTTCCAACAAGGAAAAACATTTATTTGGTGGTTTTGTGGGTGTGTGTTTATATACTCTGAAATAATTATACTTTTTAGTAAATAACCTTTTATTAATAATTAAAAAAAACAAAAGCTCGTCTTTGTATTTGGAGGGTGTTTGGGATTCCATTTTGAGGGCAAAAGTGCTTTTTACCAAAAGTCCTTATTAATTTATGGTGTTGGGGAAAAAGAGTTTTTAAAAAGGTGTTTGGATTAGCTTTTGAGATGGTGAAGCTAATAAATCAATAAGTTGTTTTCAAAAAAGTGTTTGGCTTTGCTTATATGTGTAAAATGACCAAAATGGACATGCTTACATATGAGGAGGGCAAATGAGGAGGGCATAAATGTCTTTTAGCATTGGAAAAGGAGTTTTCAAATTAAAAAGTTAGGATCTTGCTACTTTTTAAAAATCCCATTTCCTTCCTTATAAAAAAGGAGCTTCAAAAAGTCCTTTTAGATTGCCAAACAACTTTTTAACTTATTAACTTCTTGGAAAAGTTAATAAGTTAAAAAGGAGCTTTATAATGGACTCCCAAACACCCTCTTGGTTGAAAATAATTTTGTTTTTTAAGTGAAAATTACATTTGGGATCATCAAAAACACTTGTATTTCTATCTTGTATTTATATTAGAACAATAACAAGAAGAAAAAAAATCAAAATTTCTATAAGTTGTCAGTCAAAAGGTTGGTCATCTGAACCACGTAACATAATGAAAATAACGGTAATTGGACATTAGTTTAAGAAAAAAAGATTGATATTCTATAGATCCATGTGGATCTTGTATACATCAATTGATACAAAAAATGAGAAGAATAGCTAGCCTTCTTATGGTATCCATTAGTAATCCAATAACATTACAAGACATGCATAAAATTTTGTTGATTCCATTTGTGATTAATAGAGTATTTGCTAATGTTGATTCCAATGCCGGTGCTTACAATTCTCAAACAACCTCCCTCGTTTCCTTTTGTTTCACACGATGATGGCCGAACAAGTGACCTGAATGAAGTTAAATACAAGTGACCTGAATGAAGTTAAATGGTAATCGGGCCAGGTTGTTTGGTGCATGAATGAACAATGAAGAAATGGATCGCAACGTAATACATTTGAAAAGAGAACAATCGCTTGACCCTAAGAGGTAACTTGCTATTTTGATTGCACATTTATCATACGACTCCCCGTTTAATAACTACACCACTGTTGCTTATTAAACAAAAAAACACATTCAAATAAAAACAACCAAAGCTTTAATCAAAAACTTGTCAAGCCACACTCTCAACAACTTGGTTCCTTGAAGAATCATTGAACTCAAAAAGGATCCAAAACTTACTTACGATTAACCATAAATTAATAATTGAATAGGACCAACCAAGCAACCATAGAATGGCGTGGATATTGTAAGAACTGCATATCACTGCCTCACTCGTAACACTTATTTTCAGAAAATATATTGTTCAAATTTATTTTCTTCTTGACTCCACTCTCTGCTATTATGTTTTTTCAAGGTAATGACGTGTCTATTTCTAAAATACATACATTGTTCAATATATTACTCCTCTCTTGTTACATAGAGAGATAAGAAAAGTATTGTCTAAGGGTGGGTATTGGGTTCGATTTCGTTATCTTCAAATTCAAATCTCCTTAATTTAAAGGTAGGTAACTTCAACTTTTCAAATCGATCCTCCTAAATTTCAACCGATTCTTTGTTTTTAATGATGTAGTTTTGTATCTATACTGCAAATTTACCAAAACACTTCAACTCTTAAAAAGACTTAAAACAACTTTTTAAGCATATGGTACTACAATATATGCCTTTTATATAACTCATCTTACACGTACCTCAAGCAAAACTTAAGTATGGCAGATTCACAGCCCGGCAACAGTTAATGGCCTAAGTCTCACGTTAGTGCAATGTTCGTTACTGTATTTGGCACCTGATCTGGTATATTTATGGTTGTAGTTTACTTGGATTGAGTTGGATGACAATTGGAGTTTGATAGATTTCATGGGGCTATGATGGTAATATGTGGAGAAGAAGATGGTGTTGAATATAATTTTTGGATTTAGGCAAGTATTTTTTGGAAGGAGTTTAAAGAAGAAGGAAGAGTTTTTTTTTTTTTTTTTTTTTTTTTTTTTTTTGCAATTTGATACAATGAAATGTGTGGATTCGTCTATGTGTTGGCCATGTTTTTTCTTTTATACCATGTAAGTACTTTTTTCAACCAAAATTAATAACAAAATTCAACCTTTGTTTCATTTTATAATGGGTTAATTACATGGGTGTGTATCCAACTTGTCACGTTTTTTCATTGTATGTACCCAACTTTTAAACCTACCATTGTATGTACTGAACTTTTTAATTTTCTCATTGTATGTATCAGGTTACCTGCTGAGCAGGTAACCGGTCACAATGCCACATAGGCTGCCACATAGATGCCACATAGATGCCAACTGATTGAGTAAATTACAAATTGAGTCCCTCTAGTTTTGAAAAACCAAACTCACCACCACCACCACCACCACCATTACCACCACCACAACCACCACCACCACCACCAAACCACCGCCACCACCACCACCACAGCCACCACCACATTTCCACCACCACCACACCCATGACCACCAAACACCACCACCATCACCAAACCCACCACCACCACCGTACCCACAACCATCAAAATCGACCCACCACCACACCCACCACCAAACCACCACCTACCACCAAACCACCACCACCACCACCATCACCAAACCCAAAATCCCTAAAAATCAAATCATAAATCAACCAATTTACCCAACTGGAGCACCACCGTCAACCGGAGACGAAACCGATGGCGTTGACGGCGTCGGAGGAGGTAACGGTGACGGAGGTGACGAAGGAGAGCAGACCGGTGAAGTTCCGTTAACAGAAGTTCCCTTAGCCGGAGCAGGAGACGCAGCGATCGATTTAGGAGCGTTCGCCGGAGAAGGTGAAGAGCTCGTCGAAACTTCCGGCGCCGGTGCCGGCGATTTTGAAGATCGAAATCGGAACCGAATCGAGAGCCGTGCTCTCCAAACGAGCCGAATCGATTCCAGATTCAATTGTAACCGAATCTCCGTTCGTCGTAACATTCAGATCGAATTTTCCGGCGGTGTTCGTCACCAAAGTATGTATGGGATTCCGTTCCGATTTCAAAGAGCTTCTCGGAATGTAGTTCGACCACGCGTGAAACAGAAGCAACGAAATGAGCTCGGCGTTAGTCAGTGCATCCAGATCCGGCGCTCCGGCCTGAAACGCCGCGTCCGTCGGCGCAAACACCGGCGACATGCCGGAATTAGGTGATCGGCGGTGGTGGGCATGGTGTGGCGTGTGGTGGGGCTGGTTCAAGAGGGAGAGAGAGATAAAGAGGATAGATTTAAAAGGTTACAATTTAACCTCTTGTTATTTCATTTTTGTTAGATAAAACCTAAGGGACCAAATTTGTAAATTACTCATTTTGAAAATAAAAATAATAAAATCCACGTCAGATATAACCAGTTCCACGTCAGCATTTTGTAGGTAACAAGTCATCTGATACATACAATGAGAAAATTAAAAAGTTCAGTACATACAATGGTAGGTTTAAAAGTTGGGTACATACAATGAAAAAACGTGACAAGTTGGATACACACCCATGTAATTAACCCTTTTATAATTTCCCACTATTTTCTCTTCTTATTTTCATGTTGTTATACCATCTTCTCTTCATTTTTTTTCCTGATACCTTGTTGGACGCTTGCGTATGAAGTATGAACCATATATTCATAAGATGATAAAAAAGTCAGCATTGTCTATGCAATACTCAATGGTTGAATTTCCTTAAAATCTTCATTATCCGAGCTTACATATGATGTACTTTTGTGTTTTTCTATAGATTTATGCAAATTAAGTGGTGATATATAAATTTTGTTAATACATACATATGTACGTTTGGGGCTGTTTGTTTTTTTGAAAAACCTCTAAAACCTCTTAGGTCTGAAAATTAAGAGGTTCACAAACGTAAAGACTGCTTTATTTAAAAAAAAAGTCTATAGACCACTTACCGTCCTTTGAAATGTAAGAGGTGCTCCATCCCATCTCTTACTTTTTAGACGTGAAATCAGACTTTCAAACTTCAGCTACCTTGGAAACAACAATTTTACAAATGTGATTGAGATTTTTGACCAGTTGAATTGTAAAAAAAAAAAAAACAAAAACAAAAGGCGGTTCCTGGAATGAAAGAACCGGAACCGGAACCACTTAGAACGGTTCCTCATATTTTGGAACCGTTCCTCATATTTTGGAACCGTTCCTGGAACTGCCGGGAACCGGTTCCGAAACCGGGTACCCGTTGACAAAAAAAATTAATTTTAATAGTATAGTTACTTGATTCTCATTCATAAAAATGGCCGTAAAGAAATATGAGAACAAGACATTTTTTATTTTCTTTTAGGGCTATAAATACCAAGGTTGTCAAACTCGCGATCAAGCTCGTAGGCTCGTACGAGTTTACGATCCTAGCCTACAAAAACTAGTCGGCTCGCTTATAGGATCGTTTTTAGGTAAGCTCGTGTAGGCTCGTAGAATCGCATCGTAAGATCGTAAGCTCGGCTCGGATCGTAAGATCGTGCAGACTATGTTATTTTAAAATTTTGGAGCTATTTTGAGTTTTTGACTATGTTATTTTGAGTATTGGTAAGAGTTAAGACTTATGACTATGTTATTTTGAGGATTGTTAAGGCTTAAGAGTTAAGACTTAAGACTATGTTATTTTGAGATGTGTATGTATGTTATTTTGGATGTGGATGTATGTTAATTTGAAATTTAGATGTTGAAATATGGATGTATGTTTTCGAAATTTGAAGTAGGATCTGATAAAATTTATACTGACTTGCAGTAGGTAGGATCATACGATCCAAGCTTGCAAAGACAAAAACGATCCTAGCTAGGATCCCGATCTTGACAACCTTGCTAAATACTACACCCACCACCAAAGTTTATCCACTCAATCACTCGCTTTATACTTAGCTCTAATACTACTGTCCTACATCTGAAATAAAATTGTTCACACCATTGAGTTAAATTACATCATGGATGGAAGGAAACATGTTTGATTTTAGCATGCTAGCTGTGAATTGAAAATGTGGATTACATACATTCTTACTAGAGAATCTCTTACTATATAATAAGGTAAGCAAAATATATATAATATTTCCGGATACCCGGTTCCGACGGGTACCCGGTAGGTAACGGTTCCAAAAAGATGAGAACCGGAACCGGTCTTGATCGGTTCCCTGTTTTATGAACCGGAACCGTAACTAATCATATCGGTTCCCTATTTTAGAATATGTCTGTTTGGTTAACAAAATGTAACTCTGAAATTGGAATTAAATGTAACTTTGAAATTGGAATTAAATGATAACAAATGACCAAAATACCTTTTTATGTTTTAAAAAAAAAACGAATAAAATACCATTTAATGATGTTGAATGGTATCGGTGGCCGGTGGTGGTAGTGGCCGGAGGCTATAGTGGTTGCCAATGGTGGTAGTGGCCGGTGGCGGTGATAGTGGCGGACGGAGGTGGTGCTGTTTGTCGATGGTGGTGGTGGCAAGTGACGTGGCAGAAGATGGTGATGGTTGCCGGTGGTGGTGGTGGCGGCTGATGGTGGTCGGATGAGGGCATTTTTGTCATTAAGAAAAAATTGGAAGAAATGAAATTCAATTCTATCTCATTTGAAAAGAAATGGGCAAATCCACAAGTGAAGAAATTCATGGAGTTGAATTTCATTTATTTGGCAACCAAATAACATGAAGGAATTTGGTCAATGGAATTGACCATTCCAATTCCACCATATTTCAGTAAACCAAACGCCACCTTAGGCATAGGAAGAAAATAAGTCATGGCTATCACACTAGTGGTAGAACCCCTGGTGGGAATTGATCCCACATTGTTGTGTTAAAACAAATGAAGGCAATAGGGCCATATTATATATGCGGCGGGTGGGTGGAATTAAGCCTAAATGCTTGTTTCTATTACTCTTGTTGTTGTTAGTATTTAATATAAGGATTTCAATTTATTACGTAAATCTAAATGAACAAGCAAGTGCTTAATTGATCAATTATTCCTGTCTAGATGAATGAACTTTTTGGGCCAGATAACAAAAGGATAAAACTGTTAATGATCGTTTATGTATTAGTAAATGATTACATACTTTTTGGGTCAGATAACAAAAGGATAAAACTGTTAAGGATTGTTCTTGTATATGTGGATGACATAACTATCACATATTCTTATCCCTCGGTTATAGCAAGGTTTAAAACCCATCTTGTATATGTGGATGACATAATTATCACATATGTTGGTGATTTTAGTGTCACCAGGTTCCTTTAGTGTAATGGGACGTATGAGTTATCAATGGAGTCAAACTTAGTTTAGATCAAGTCAGGAGGTGCGGAGTGCACGCTTGTATCGAAACGATGTTTGATCTCGGTTTGGTCTAAGGAATGCCTCGTGTGTTGTGAGTGTGTTGGCTTTTGGTTGGGATTCAATAACCAAAAGTGGTTTACATCCAGAAGGATTTCACGAACGCAAAGAGAGAGCTAGCGACGCGAGTAAATCGATTGACAAAAGGTGGAGTATTCCTGTGGGCTTCTCGCGACACGAGGTTGAAAGCTCGCCCGCAAGCCTGACCGGATTTTGGGATATCCCTGGATTTAATTAATTATTCTCTGGATAACTAATGAGGATATCTTTATAATGAGGATATCCTTCGAAATCCTTTCCTTTCCTTCATTAAAAAAAACTCGAGAACAGGGCGTAAGCAAGGAATTAATTAGAGATATCTTCTATTATTAGGAGATATCCTCTAGATTATTTTGCTTGGCCCTTAATGCCCTGTTGTCGATTTTAAAATTTAAAGGAGAGAAAGGGAAGGAGAGGAAAGGAAAAGAAAGGGAGGGAGAGAGTTATCCTTCCAAATTATCCCACTTTTGGAAGGGAAGGGAAGGATAACTTTTAAGAGAAAAATAAGGGAGAGTTATCCCTCCTAATCCCTCCAAATCCTTCCCTTTCTTTCCTTTAAAAAACTCGAGAACACATATATCCCTCCAGATCTTTTTCTTTCTTCCCTTTAAAAAAACTCGAGAACACACTTTTATTACTTTCCTTAGAAATCCTTTCCTTTCCTTCACTAAAAAAAACTCGAGAACAGATCAATCAATATAAATGAGTGATGATTGCTTCATTATTGAGAACCAAGAAGAAACCAAAAACAATATTGAAACCCTAGCTACAGATCTATCTTCGGTGCCTCGATTAGAGATTGTTCCCTTGTCGGATTATCCCCCTAATCTGAATTTCGTTTAACCCGGTCACAGGGTTGAAATATCATATTCGAAAAGTGTACTCGTCACGATCCGTCAAGAAGATCCAGGTTACCCACAAGTTTCAAAATCAGATTTCTCCACCCACATCTCCAACAACATATTTCTCTCCCTCAACTATAGCAAAGTTTAAAACCCATCTTAGTGAGAAATTTTATATCAAAACTGGTATTCTCATGTATTTTCTTGGGAATTAGGTAGCTCACTATGAAAAAGGATTTGTTTCTACCACAAAGGAAATATGTGGTGGACATTGGTAGAGAGGCGGATTGCTTGGTGCACGTCCTCTTCAAACACCAGTGGGCTATGAGTTTTGGAGCTTTTGGGTCAGTGTGGTTGTACAACTTTGTAACTCCCTTTGGTTTTAATGGTATTTATTTTTTCCTTTCAAAAAAACAAAATCACAAGCTTGCAAGTACAACTGGTGCTATGTATAAAGACCCCAAGAGATATTCTAGTTGGATCGGATATCTCGTATGCTTGAGTCTTACTCACCAAAGCTATGCTATCCGGTTCACAATTTGGCTCATTTTATGGGTGATCCAGGAATTTAGCACTAGAACTTTACTTTACAAGTTTAGGGTGCACCCATATTGATTTCCAACTCTTATGTTTTTTGCAACAATGATTGGAGAGCTTGCCCTTTGACTAAGTTGGCATTTGGTTGGCAAAATATTTTTTGATGAAATAAAATTTGTTAAAGAAAGTTGACTTTGAAATAATTGGAATGGAAAGTTGTTAGGTTTGACCACCTATTTGGTTTAATCTATTAAAGAAAGTAGAATAAGTCTCAATGGTTAGTTTTAGAATTAGGAATGAAATTTTGAAGAATGATAGTTTAAATTTTTTTAACACAAAATGCTTTATTAAAATAGTTATTAAATAATTTATTTTTTACTAAAATAAAATAATTATTAAATAATTTAGTTAAATACTTTAATATATTTAATAATTATTAAATAATTTTTAAATAACTTAATATAGATTAATTAAATACTCTAATATATTTTTAATAAAATAAGTATTAAATAAAATAATTTAATAAAATTAATATAAAATAGTTTAAGAAAATAATTAATAACTAATTTAGCTCCTTTTGTTATCAGGTTACATTGGATCATGGGTATATTTGGCATTATAAAAAAAATGAATTCATTCCATCAAAATACATAGTAGTTGCTAAGGAATCTCTAATCCCTTTAGTTGTAGATTTTGATGGAACTCAAAGATTACTTATGCGAAAAAGAATGAACCAAATAATGGAATGCTACATTCCAATATCATTAGATTCCTTTAAAATCTACGAACCAAACGTCACCTAACAATTTGTATTATGTCTTTCTAGGCACGTCTCATATTTCTTGAAAAATGAAAAAGAAAACCTATCATTTCTGGATCAGCAAAGGTTGAATATCATCTATGGCAAGTGCTTCGTGTTACTAAAGTGGTTAAAGTCCCTTTTGGCTTTTTTGGGATTCTCATGTGCGTCTGATACACTTGTTTTGTGACACTCAAGTTGCTCTACATATAGCAACTTATAGGAGAGAAACATATTGAAATGGATTGTCACTTTGTTTGATATTCTATACAAGATGGTGCGATTGCTACTTCTAATATCAAAACACATGCTCAATTAGCGGATATTTTTACTAAGGCTTGTGCAAGATCACAGTTTCATTTCCTCCTTTGCAAGTTGGGAATTTGTGACCTTCATACTCCAGTTTAAGGGGGAGTAGCAGGACACATATTCTTCATATGTTATGTAGGATATGTTTTAGTTTTAGTTGTAGTTCATATCCTAGCCTCCTTTTATCAGTGGTAGATATTCTTTTGTACAAGGAAGTATTAAAGTTGTGGATATATTTTGGGCTTGAGGGTTATGTGAAATAGCAAGAGATTCACATTCATACACACCATCTCACAAAAACCAACTCCCACAGCCTAAACTCCTCCGTTATCACATTACAACAAATTGAGTTTATATGACGTCTAAAGTAAATAAACGTCTTAATAAAGTGTTTTATATATATGACCTAAGTTTATTGGGCCAAACAAAAACACGTCCTATCTAAAAGTGTTGCAATAAGTTTATAGGTGCATTTAGGCAACGTAACAACTTTTCTAGAGCATTATTCAAATAAAGCGTCCTATTTATTATTTTATAGAACAATATTTGACAAAAAGTCTATAAAGACAAATGTGATGACGACACTTCTTACAAGTGTAATATAAAATTAGTTAATACAGAAATAAGACACTTTACGTTGCTCAAAATTGTCCTAGAAAATTATTGAACTTTTTAAGTATGACGTTTTTTGTTTGATCATATAAACTTGCGTCCAAATAGATCTATTAGGATTATTTTAAGCTTCCTATGGACACAATTTTGTTATAGTGCCATCTCCAACCAAATGTTCTAGGGTCATCTTCTCAGGGCATGAAAATCCAATCATAATCAAACCTAAACACATATTTAAAACCAAATCAAAACCCAAATCTGAAACACCAAATCCAAATAGAAAACATTATGCAAATATAAGGGTATGGACCAGGTTGTTAAACATCACAATTTGCTTTTTGTAAATTCATATATAGTTTTTTTTTTTTTGATAAGGTTCATCTAGACTTCTAGATTACATCCTTGGCAATTTGAAACTGAAATTAAATTCGGCCCTCTAAGACTAAGTCTGGCCACAAGATGCGCACAAAGGGATTCAAACCTGGGGTGAATGGGATACCATCCACATCCCCACAGACCTTACCCTTACGCCACAAACCTTGTGGTTAAATTAATATATAGTTGTTGCATAAACTTGAGCTTAATTTAAGGTGGTGGTTCATGGCTTAATAGATCGAGTGCAAACAACAGTAAACAAGCAAAATGGGAGCCAAAGTTATCATCACCTCTCCTCTGATAAAATAAAACCCATGCTAACCAAATGCCGAAAAATAGAAACCGGCCATGATCATAATAGGGGACCGATTGAATGATGATGCTAGTAAAAAAGATGGAGGCTGGAGATGGTGGAAGTCGGGGGAAGGGGAGCGTTGGTTTCATGTGGGTGAAAGAGGAAGATAATCGATTATCTTTTTTTTATATAGTCCTTGTAACCCGCAAATGGGGGGAGGGATCATCGGGGAGAAACTTGGAAGGGATCTATTTTACAATTATATTATATAAATATAATATATAAATTTACTTCAAAATAAAAATAAAAATAGATTTTAATTCAACAATTCCTATTTTACACCTATATATACTAGTCCAATACCCGCGCGATGCGGCGGGTGTAAAAGTTAGTGTAGATCAATAACATATAAATTAGCAACTCAAAAGGGTTGTAAGCAACTAAGCACAATATAGATCGCCCCTGACTCTCTCTCTCTCTCTCTCTCTCTCTCTATATATATATATATATATATATATAAAGTCCGACTAATCCCCGACAATTTTGGGGCTAAACATGGACCCACTTAAATACCCATATAATTAAGTGGGTATTATGCGCACGGGAAGGTTCAAACTCGGTTAGGGCGCTATGAACCCCCCGAGCGATAACCAATCTGCCACAACACTGTTGATTGTGTTTTACATTGTTATACATGGTGCATAAAGAACAGTAAAGTTGAATATTGAAATCTTGAAAAATAACCATTTTCAAGATTTATTTTTCTTTAATATATAGTATAGATATACATATAGATAGTATAGATTAAAACATAACTGAAAAACAAAAATGTAAAAATATAAAATAAATTAATTTGCATGTATTCTTGATATTAAATAATACAATTAAATTAAAAAATATTTAATATTAGATTTATTTTGAAGGTATTGTCGAGACGATTACAATTATATTATTTGCTAAAAAGAAAAATGAATACTTTAATACATTTTACTTTAGTTCATATACATTATTTGTGTTAATATAATAAAATGTAAGTGAAAAATGAAAAAGTAATAGATTGAATGTAAATTAAATTAATTAATTATACAAATTAATCGTAAGTTATAAATTAAAAATGATAGAATGAATATTTAATAAGGGGGCATCTTGAAAAATTGAATAGTCAATCTTGAAAATTGAAATAAAATTATTATCTTTATATAATAAAATGTATAATATAATTGAATAAAAAATATTCAATATTGGGCTCATTTCGAAGGTATTGACGAGACGATTATGATGGTATAATTTGTAAAAAAAAGAAATGCAATTTTAATATATTTTAGTTCATAATATATGATTATTTAGATTATATGATAAGGGTTTAAAATAGAAAATGAAAAAGTGAAGGACTAAAATAAGATTTAATAACTACGTATAGGGGTACAAAATGTAAATGTGTAAAATCAGTTTTGTTTAACAAAATAACCAACTTTTTGAGTCATTCTCTTTATATAATAGTATAGATATATAGAGAGAGAAAGGTTCAAACAAGAACAAAGTCAATTTGCATGAACAAAGAAACAATTTTAGATCACATATGATGTGGGCTCATGTGGGTCCCACTTATTAAAAAATAATATATAATTCAGATGGGTCCCACCACTAAATCATATATGATATTTTTTAATATGTGTGACCCACATGGGCCCACATCAATGTGTGGCTCAAAATGGTTTCTTTATTCTTGCAAATGGAGTTGTTCTTGTATGAACCTCCCTCTCTCTCTCTCTCTCTCTCTATATATATATATATATATATATATATGGGTTAAGTTTTGGTGAGACCAAACCTTTTTGGTGAGATCGGTGAGACCAAGATATTTTACTTGAAACTTCACATCAAAACATTTGTGAAGGTAAAAAAAATTGAACATCCATCCTTAAAACATACTAAAAAACACTATCGAAAAAAAAATCCAAAAAAGGTTAAAAAGCGAAACCTTCACAGCATTTTTTTTTGTGAAGGTTCGCATTATATATATGTAACCTTCACAGAACTTGAGCTGTGAAGGTTTCGTTTTTTAGCTTGTTTTCGATATTTTTTGCATCAAAAGTGATTTTTAGGTCTGCGTATTCGAGTTTTATGTACATTCACGGTGTTTTTTTGTGAAGTTTCATACGTTAGATATTGGTCTCACGCAGTCTCATGGTAACAGCTTGGTCTCACCTGATCCTAAGTCATACTCGACTTAGGTTCAAGTAAGACCAAGCTGTTTCCATGAGACCAATGAGACCAACACTTTTTATATAAAACTTCACAACAAAACACTATAAAAGTTATAAAAAATCGAACATTCATCATAAAAACACTTGTAAATGTTACGTTTACGGTGATTTTTGAGGTGAAAGTGTAATTTTTTTACCTTCACAATATTTTTGCAGTGAGTGTTCGAATTATTTATTTGTTATGCACAGTCTTTTGAGTTGTGAAGTTTCGTTTTTTTACCATTTTTTGGATTTTTTTTTTCTTAATAGTGTTTTTTAGTATGTTTTTATGATGAACGTTCGAATTTTTTTAACTTTCACAGTATTTTTTGTAAAGTTTCATGTAAAAAGTGTTTGTCTCACCGGTCTCACGAAAACAGCTTGGTCTCACTGGAACCCAACTCTTTTAGACTTTTATTATATAAATATAAATAATATATATAAATAAAATGCTTTAAAAACATTTGTACCTTTTATTTAATATGTGAGATCCATATGGGTGTGATCAAATTGAGTTTCTACACTATCAAATTAATTTAAATTAAAAAAAATATATCAAATTAATTAATTTGTACTTTTTACTGCCGTTTCTTACTGCTTTTCATACACTATCAAATTAATTTAAATTAAAAAACTATCACCATAAAAATCTGTCATATGCAAAAAGTATGTCGTACAAAATTAGTAGAAATATGGATGATTCTTGAATTTAATGTTTAAGGAGCGATTGGTTTTCATCAAAGTTAATTACAATTTTGAAATATATCAAGTTTTCTTATAATAAATCATTCAAGTTGTAGAATATTTGTCGTCTTAAAATTAAGTATTTTTTTGAAACAACTATATTTCATCATCATAATAACCTATTTCTTAATATATTATGTTCTTAAATATTTTTTTAAGTATATATTATGTTTTTGTATTTATGTTACATAAAAGGTTTTCTTTTACTTTTTAATAATAGTTGATTAGTTTTTTGAAATATATACCTAAATGGTTTATTATAAATTTAACAGTATAAACACCAAAATATGAAATAAGTTCATAAAAAATGAATTATATAATCTAATTTCATTAAAATACACAATTTCAAGAATCAAATTCATTAATTTAATTAATGAAATCAAAAGTTTGTACGGTTTGTATTCTAAGAATTGTTTGTATTTGATCACTCCCAATATATATATATATATATATATATTCAAATTTATTAAGAAATTAAACAAATTAATTCATGTTATAAACAGTTAATATAATGTTACTCACTTTGGTTGAAGGCACATTGGAATCATGGCCCACTTCATTGGTGTGATTGTCATATAATGTATAATAAAAAGCAATAAAAAATCCGTAAAAAGCAATAAAAAAACAATAAAAAAATAGTAAAACAGTCTAAGAAAAACATAAAAAATCAATAAAAAGTATTAGAAAAAGTAGTAAGAAAGTCATTAAAAACCCATTAAATAGAAAACTACACCTAAATGGTAAATATTTTTAAAAAACACCCATTTGGTAAAAATGTTTTTAAAAACACTCATTTGGTCAATAACTCCTACAAATTGGGGGTGTTCTTCTATGAACTTGACTCTCTCTATCTCTCTCTCTCTCTCTATATATATATATAGAAAATTTGTTATTTTTTGTGATTTGAGGACCAATTTTAGACCATTGAAAACCTTATCAATGGTTGATAATATAGAGGACCATGGTAACTGTTTTGGTAAAAAATTACACAATTTAATATCGTAAGATGTTTTGAGGCAAATCCGTCGAGAGAAAGAAATCTAATTTGATAAAACGTGCGATGAAATAAAATAAATGACAAGACAATTGATGACGCAGGAAAAACCTCGAGGTCGAGGAAAAAACCTGCGGCCGACTAAAAGGGTATAGTCGACGTTGCACTAAGTATCACCAATAAGGGGTGATATCCTCGAGAATTACAATACAGATCGTACGATTACAATAAAACGGAATGTAAATTATAAAGAGTAATATGTAAATTGTAGAGAGTATTCGTTGATTTCAGAGTAATCAGATGTCTTCAAATGATGTCTTCGTCTTCTTTTTATAGCTGACCAGAGTGTAACAGTCGTCCCATAATTACGTCTTTAATGCAACGGCTATAACGGTAGCTAAAATCTCGCATGTAACGGTTGGAGCTTTATGAAGAGCGTATCTTGGTCTTTAACGGTCACTTGATCTTCGATGTCTGTCGTTTATCTGTTACAAATGATCATACTTAAGATATATTTATTCGTTAGTGTTATATCGTATGATATCGTACGTTTCTAGGTTATATCGTACGATATCTTATCTAAGAATCGTCCGATATTTAGCTGTTGTCGATCGAGGGTACACGTATCTTATCTCAGGACCTTATCTTAATACAGGATTATCATCCTGAAAGATATCTTATGATTTTAAGTCGGTCGTCGTGCGTCGTGCGATTTTTCACCCAAACAGTTTGCCCCCGAGATTTAGAAAAATTTTGTCCTGAATATTTCTGAATCTCTTATCTGCAAAAGCTGATCGTTAGTTATGTTGGAGAATAATCAATTATTAATGAACGAATTTCATTTAAATCAATCTGAATAGGAACGGTTTCGATGACGTCGTCACTATGACGTGTAAATGATAGCTATCGTCTCAACGGTTGTAATTGGACGCGTGTCGATGTGTGGTTGGACCTGCATTACTTGGAGAGAAAATTTAGTTGCCATATAATAATCAATCTCAATCCGAATTAGATTCAAATTTCGTAATTTCGATAAAGCAATCGTTTCCTAAATTCGTTCCTCTATTTTCGACCAAGATTTGAGCGACGATTGTTTAAAAGGTACCTTCCTCTTCTTAGTTTTTCATGCGTTTAAAGATTAAGGCTGATAAGAACCCTAGGAATTTCGATTTGCTCCGTTTCGTTCGTCTTAGAAATAGCTTAAGTCGTTTAGAGTTTTTCGAATCTATGGAGGTTAGGAGTGCTATTAAGGATTCCGTAGAGGTTTTAGCCCTTAAGAGGTTATCTGGGATGCCTGACGATGCTATTTTAGAAGTTGCGGGTGAAATTAGGCCTGCGGACGCTCCAGCGGGTTTCTTTGCTCTTTTTGAATACCCGTTTAAGATAGGTTTTAAGTGGCCTTTCAGTCCTCTGTCTCGAGCCTTTATGACTCGTTTCAATCTTTCCCCTGGTCAATTGATGCCCCAATTCTGGAGGGTTATTCAGGTGATCGAACGAGTAACGAAGGACTGGGGCCGTCCTGCGTTCACCGTCAACGATCTCCTTACAGCGTATTCTGTGAAACCGACAGATTATTATCGTTATGGTTTATTTCCGAAGGGTAGAGGGGATGCCATGTTAGTACATGGTACTCAAGTGCACGATCGTGGGTGGAAGTCACGATATGTATTCGTACGATCATCTTCAGTTCTGGGTGAAGGTGGATGGGTTGCGCCGGAGTGGAATTCTTTAGGTATAGGTGTATTTTAAATGTTTGCCTTCATTATTTTCGTTTCGTCCATCTAATCGTTTGAATGTTTTTTGTAGATATCGATTTCTCCTTCGAGGCTACTGAAGAGTCAAAGGCCGCTGTCGAACGACTTTTATCGTATAGCATTGGTGAACGATTCTATTCTACTCAAAAGGCGAAAGAGATCGTGATAGAGAGTGAAGAGGAAGTTACACAAACGGACCCTGAAGTTCAAGTGATCTCAGAAGAAGAGATGGAAGGTAGATCGTACGTTTGATACAAATCGTAGGATAATGTTCATTATTTGTTTTTTAATATATGCCTTGCTTTTGTAGGATCATCGAAGAAGCCATCAAGAAGGGCATAACAGTTGGAAGCTGCTAGGAGGGCAGCTTTGAAGAAGAAGGAGATGGCTGGAGGTGAGCCTCCAGCGAAACGTACGAGGTCTACATCTAAGACCTCTGATCCGTCGCATGAAACCGCTCGAAAGGTGGATGACGCGATCAAAGCTTCTCCGATCAGGTCTGCTCCTCCTGAGGATCAGTCGAAGGGAGCCAAAGCGACAAAGACTCCTGCGAAGGCGTCGAAGAAGACGTCTTTCGATGTTGGTTCGTCCTCGATGAACATAACCCTCCCTAAGGGTTTTCTGGAAGGGGATGTCGTGAAGAAGGAGGACATCTTCCCAGCCATCGAACAATTTCTCCTTCCTTCACAAAAGGAACAGTTTTCCAGGCTGAGATTCGAGGAGATCGATGCTGCGGCCGTCGGCCTTTCTTTTTTGGTGAGTATCTTTTTATCGTATGATTATAATGTTTCAATATCGTGCGATTAATTTTTTGTCTCTTGTTTTTTCAGGGTTTTCAAGCTAGCCTTGGTCTTCATTCTCGAATGGAGACCATCAAGAATGATATGCGTGAGAAGATGGCGAGCGAGAGGGCGCCTTGAAGGAGGCGGATAAGGCGAAGGAGAAGGTATTCAAACTTGCGTCCGACTTGGAGGCTAAACAGGTCAAGATTGATGACCTGGAGGCGAAGCTCGAGGAAGTGGAGCATGTGAGAGAGGAACAGCGAGCTCGTATGAAGGTCGTTCTGGATCGTGCGTCCAAATTGGAGGAAGAGCTGAAGGTTGTTCGACTGGAGAAGGCAACGCGGGAGGAGGCCTTATCGTCTGAGATCCAGGATCTGAAGGATGAAGCGGCGCTGATAAGGGTTGTGGCTCGTGCGGCTCTTATGCGTCGTGTGATAGCTGGAACCCTCACCGTCGGGATCGCCAAGGAAGAGGTGGAGGCGTTCCGCGAGCTTATGGGTTCTGAGGACCTCCTTGATGCTGATGATCTCAAGGATCTGGATGAAGAGGTCGGAGAGAAGACTGTTGAGGTTGCTGCAGTTGGGGAGGAGACTCAAGATGAAATGGTCTCTGGATCCACTCCAGCGATCTTGACTACTGAAGAGGTCCCCTCCCAGATCGTTGGATCTGCAGAAGGTGGAGGTGTGGAGGCATCAGGCGGTGATGCAGGGATCGTAGGATCAAACCCTCCTCCTAGTAGTTAATTTTCATTGTAATCGTACGATATTTAAGTACTCTTTAAGTACTGTTTATTTTGAAATGAATGGATTTAGTTTTATCGTACTTGTTGACTTGTGTTTTAGAACTTCTTGTTCTTTTTAGAAACGTTTCTTTATTCTGTATCGTGCGACTGGCGTTTTATCTTGCGCGCGTGCGTATTGTGATCGTGCGTTATAAGCTTAGGTTATTCGTGCAATGCTTGCGATATTCGTGCGATGCATGCGATTATCGTGCGATACCTGCGATAATAAAAGAATGGCTAAGGGGTGGCCGTTGGTTTGACCAACGGCGCTCCGACGCCCAAGTCAGTAATCGTTTGTAATTAAATAATAAAAAATGAAAAGGTTTAGAAATAGTACCTCTTAAGATGTGTTGCATTCCAACTTCGTGGAATCTCTTTACCTTCGATGGTTGTAAGTTTGTATGCACCATTCCCAATAATCTTAGAGATTATATAAGGTCCTTCCCATTTGATGGAAAGTTTTCCTGCGTTTAGCTCTTGAGTATTCTGAAATACCTGTCGTAGGACATAGTCGCCTACTTGAAAGATTTTTGCTTTAACTTTCTAGTTGAAATGTCGTTCGACCATGGCTTTTTGTAATGCCATTTTCTGGAATGCCTTTTCTCTAAGTTCTTCCAATGCATCTAGATCATAATATAGGTTTATTACGTTTTGGTCCATCGTACGATGCCTTGCGATTGGAAGTTGGGATTCGATCGGTAGTACTGCTTCACATCCATAAACGAGGGAGAAGGGCGTTTGTCCTGTTGAAGTCCTTGGAGTCGTACGATTTGCCCATAAGACTGAAGGTAATTCTTCGACCCATCTTCCCTTTGCTTCCTTTAGTCTTTTTCGAATCGAATTAATGATGACTTTGTTACTCGATTCTGCTAGACCATTGGATTGAGGGTATCTAGGTGTCGAAGTAATTAACCTAATTCCACGTTCATCGCAGAACTTACGAGTCCTTTCGCTTATGAATTGCGAACCATTATCGCACATGATCTCCGATGGTACTCCAAACCTGTATATAATGTTAGTTTGAATAAAAGAAATAACTTCCTTATCTCTTACCTGGGAAAAAGCAGCAGCCTCGATCCATTTGGAAAAATAATCGGTGAGAACAAGTAAGAAAACTTTTTGTCCTGGAGCAGGAGGTAACTTTCCTACGATGTCCATCCCCCATCGCATGAATGGCCATGGGATTAAGACCGAGTGTAGGGGTTCGGAAGGTAAGTGGGACATACCTGAATGTCTCTGACAGGCATCGCATCTTTGTACGTACCTCATAGCATCTTCTCGAAGAGTAGGCCAGTAATAACCTTGTCGTGAGATTCTATTCGCAAGACTTCGTCCTCCAGAATGGTTTCCACATTCTCCGTCGTGCATTTCATGTAGGATCTGATTCATATGCTTTTGACTCGTGATGCATCGTAGGATCAATCCAGATGTGGATTTGCGATATAGTCTTCCTTCGAAGATTGTATACCGTGAAGCTTTCGTTTTGATCTTTCTAGCTTCCATTTTGTCGTCGGGAAGTCTATCATATTTTAAATAATTCCATATATCGAGCGACCAATTGTAGACTTCTTCGATCATTTGTACTTTTTCTTTTGCTTCGATGGAAGACGTCATAAGATGAATTATTGGGATGTTCTCTAAAGTTGGTTCATTGAATGCGGATCCCAAATTGGCTAAAGCATCAGCCTGTGCGTTCATATCTCTCGGGATTTGTTCTATCGAAAACTCTTCGAATCGTGCGATGCTTTCTCTAGCGATCTCGAGATACACCATCATTTTCGAATCTTTTGCTTGAAAATCGCCATTAATTTGATTCACCACTAGTAATGAATCACTTCGTACGTGCAGACATCGTGCCCCCGAGTTGTAAGCTATTTCCAATCCAGCGATTAAGGCTTCATATTCTGCTTCGTTATTGGTAGCCTTGAATTCACATCGTATTGAGTACACCATGTTCCCCCGTGTGATGATTTCAGGACAATTCCTAATCCCGATCCTCTTATGTTGGAGGATCCATCAACGTATAATGTCCAAAGTTGGTTGTCGGGAATCATCACATTGTTGATTTCATCGTGCGATGGTTGTTCTACTCCTGGACTGAACTCCGCCACGAAATCTGCCAACGCTTGAGACTTTATCGCCGTTCTGGGTTTGTACGTGAGATCAAATCCGCTTAGGTAGATACTCCATTTGGCTAATCTACCTGTAAGTTCAGGCTTACGAAGTACGGTCTTGAGAGGATAATTGGTTACGACTATTATATGATGTGATTCAAAATAATGCCGTAACTTTTTAGCTGCTGTCACGAGACCTAGGAGCAATTTTTCCATTGATGTGTATCTGGTCTCGGCATTGAGAAAGGATTTACTTATGTAGTAAATTGGATGTTGTTGTTGATCATCTTCTCGTACAAGAACTGCACTTACCGCATTGTTGCTGACGGCTAAGTACAATTGCAAGCTTTCGCCTTCAATTGGTTTTGTCAACAGTGGAGGGGAGGCCATGTATTGTTTCAGATCTTGCAATGCTTTTTCATGTGCCTCTGTCCAGTTGAAACCTTGATTTTTACGTAGCACATTGTAGAATAAGTGACATTTGTCAGATGATCGTGAGATGAATCTGTTTAATGCCGCCACTCGTCCAGTAAGCTTTTGTACTTCTTTCAGGTTTCTCGGAGATTGTATCTCTTTGATGGCCTTGATTTGCTCTGGACTCGCCTCTATCCCACGTTGAGTGACCATGTATCCGAGGAATTTTCCAGCACGTACCCCGAAGGAACACTTCGTAGGATTGAGTTTCATTTTGTATTGTCGTAGATATCGAACGATTGCTTCAAATGATCAATGTGATCATGTGATCGTTCGGATTTTACTAGCATATCGTCGATGTAAACTTCCATCGTTCGACCAAGATGTTCTTTGAACATCATGTTTACGAGTCTTTGGTACGTTGATCCTGCGTTCTTGAGGCCGAAAGGCATCACCTTGTAGCAGTATATCCCTTTGTCCGTCATGAAGGCTGTCTTCTCTTGATCGTCCGTGTGCATCAGGATTTGGTTGTATCCAGAATAAGCGTCCATGAATGTGAGTAATTCATGACCTGCGTTGCATCGACCATCGCATCGATGTGAGGTAGTGGAAACGGGTCTTTTGGACATGCTTTATTTAAATCTGTAAAGTCGATACAGACTCGCCACTTTCCATTCTTCTTTTGTACGACCACCACGTTTGCTAGCCAATCTGGATACTTTACTTCCCTGATCTTCCCTGTTTTTAGTAAGTTATCAACCTCGTCGTTAATAACTTTGTTGCGTTTGGCGCGAACTTACGTCGTTTCTGCTTTATGGGTTTAAAGGATGGGTCCACGTTCAGCTTGTGCGATATGATGTCAGGATCAATCCCAACCATGTCTTCGTGCGACCATGCGAAGCAATCTGAGTGTTCCTGCAAAAAAGATATTATTTTGTTTTTTATATCAGGGGTTAGTGTTGCTCCCACGAAGACTTTTCGATCAGGATGTTTTAGATCTAGTACGACTTCTTCAAGTTGAAGGTCATCGTACGATCGTACTCCATCCTGGCTCTGTAATTGCTAGATATCCTGGGGTTTGGTCTTCATCGTATCTTGTAGCATTCACGAGCGGTTTTCTTTTCACTGATGATTTCTTGCACGCCCCAAGGAGATGGGAATTTAATCTTCTGATGATAGGTTGATGGTACGGCCTTCATATCGTGGATCCAGGGTCTTCCGAGTATCGCGTTGTATGCTGACGGACAATCTATGACGTTGAATTTAGTTTGCTTGTTGATTCCTTTGGCGAAGACTGCAATACTATTTCTCCGAGGGTACTCGTCGCGTCTCCATTGAAGCCTACTAGGGTGGTAGTTCGTCGTACGATGTTAGATCTGTCGATGCCCATGATCTTGAGAGTATCTGAGAATATAACGTTGGCCGAGCTACCTCCATCCACCAGTACTCTTTTGGTCAAACAGTTTCCAATGGTTAACTGTATGACTAGAGCATCATGGTGTTTTTGGTTAACGCCCGACAGATCGTCTTGATCGAACGTTAGTTTAGCTGCATCGAGTTCTCTTTCAGCTGTAGTCTTCGAATCTTCAGGAACATGATATCCTTCAGGTCCTTCTCGTGCGTGTCGCTTGGCCGCAGAGTATGTCAAGCCACATACTTCTGATCCACCAGTAATGCAATTGACCACTTTGGTATGGATCGGAGATGCTGGCCTTTTTGCTTCATCGCCGATAATACCTTTTAGGTGCCCATTCGTTTTGAGATAAGCAATCTCCTTTTTGAGGCTGATGCATTCGTCCGTCGTGTGTCCATGATCACCATGGAACTCGCACCATTTAGTTTGATCTTTGTCTTTGCTGGGATTCTCCGGCTTCTTGGGCCATCGTACGTTTGCATCGATCTTTCGTAGAGAATCCACAAGTTCTTTGGATGTACCTGCAAAATTGTAAGTAGATAAATCGGGGTATCTAATTCTTCCTGTACCTTTGCTCGTGCGAGTTTTGGATTCCTGTCGAGAGTTTCCAATTTTATTTACTCTCTTTGGTTTAAAATCGTGCTTCTGTGCGCCCAGATTTTTCTTTTCGTTCGAATGTTTCCGTCTGAAGATGGCGTCGTCTTCAATTCTCATGTGGGCTAACGTTCGAGCTCGTACGTCGTCAAAGTTCTCTGGTGGATACTTCGTGAGATCCGTATATAATTCCGAAGAATTATCGAGCCCACGTTTGTATGCTTCAATTGCGGTTTTTATGTCGCAATTCTTGACTTCGATCATTTCTGCATTAAGCCTGTTAAAATAATCACGTATCGTTTCTCCAGTTTTTTGTACAACATAGTATAAGTCACTTGTTTGCTTTTCCATCTTGCGACTGCTCGCGAACTGTCGAGTGAATTGGTTTACCAATTCAGCGAATGACTCGATACTCTTTGGCTTTAAATTTATAAGCCATTGTAGCGCGGCTCCTGTAAGAGTAGATCCGAAGCTTTTACACATGCATGCCTCCTGATATTGGGATGGGATCGAAGCAGTCCACATAAGCTGTTTGTATTGTGCGACATGTTCCACTGGATCTGTTACCCCCGAGTACTTAGTTGTAAAGGCAGGAATGTTGTATTTCTTTGGTATTTCCATGAGAGCGATTTCATCAACGTAGGGTGAAGCTTGGAATCCTGTCTTTGGTTCGACTTCAACTGGTACAGCTGCTCCAGGAAGTTTTGCGAGCAATGCGAGCATTGCTTTGTTTTGTTCCTCTAACATCTTTAGTCGTACGTCCATAAGGTTTTCAGTGGGTGTTACTCCAACATTTCCTTGATAATTGGGTTGAATTGGGACATGGGTTACAGTAGTGTTTATTGTTGGTATATGAGGTATCGGCTCTGGGATTGAATAGAAAGGTCGAGGAACACCTTGAGGTTGAGCGCAGGTAAATGCAGGAGGTGGTCCCGATGGAAGAGGAGGAAAAATAGGTTGAGAATGGTTATTCTGGGGTGGACGTACATTGTTTTGAGATACTTGAGGCATCACTGGTATTTGAGAGGCTTGAGGCATTGAAGGTACTTGTGGTGCCCTGAACTGATTCTGTTGAAAGGGAGGTGGTCTCGGAAACGGTGCTGATATCGCAGGATTGGTTTGAGTAACTTGAGGGTTTAGACCTCGTAATCGTGCGATTTCACTATTTGCTTCCATGTTTTGATTAGCCAACTGCTGAATTTGTTGCTGAGCAGCTGCTAATTGTTGTTGCAGAGTTGGTTGGAAGTTGTTCTCCATAATCCTGCAATGAATACTCAAGAAAACTCGAAGAATTTGATTAGTAAACGGACGTTTTATCAAACGAGATTTTCTCAGAACGGGGTCCCACGGATGGCGCCAAATTGTTTTGGTAAAAAATTACACAATTTAATATCGTAAGATGTTGTGAGGCAAATCCGTCGAGAGAAAGAAATCTAATTTGATAAAACGTGCGATGAAATAAAATAAATGACAAGACAATTGATGACGCAGGAAAAACCTCGAGGTCGAGGAAAAAACCTGCGGCCGACTAAAAGGGTATAGTCGACGTTGCACTAAGTATCACCAATAAGGGGTGATATCCTCGAGAATTACAATACAGATCGTACGATTACAATGAAACGGAATGTAAATTATAAAGAGTAATATGTAAATTGTAGAGAGTATTCGTTGATTTCAGAGTAATCAGATGTCTTCAAATGATGTCTTCGTCTTCTTTTTATAGCTGACCAGAGTGTAACAGTCGTCCCATAATTACGTCTTTAATGCAACGACTATAACGGTAGCTAAAATCTCGCATGTAACGGTTGGAGCTTTATGAAGAGCGTATCTTGGTCTTTAACGGTCACTTGATCTACGATGTCTGTCGTTTATCTGTTACAAATGATCATACTTAAGATATATTTATTCGTTAGTGTTATATCGTATGATATCGTACGTTTCTAGGTTATATCGTACGATATCTTATCTAAGAATCGTCCGATATTTAGCTGTTGTCGATCGAGGGTACATGTATCTTATCTCAGGACCTTATCTTAATACAGGATTATCATCCTGAAAGATATCTTATGATTTTAAGTCGGTCGTCGTGCGTCGTGCGATTTTTCACCCAAACAGTAACAATCCTTTATTTTTTATGTGTCACACCTGATTATAAACCCAAAGGGGCATTTTGGACATTTTAACACTAGACCTCTTTCTTCTCCATTGGCTTCACGTACAGGCTAACCACCTTTTTTCACATCTCATCTCTTCCACATCTACTTCTCGTTTCGATTTGCCTCCGCTGCAACCACAATGGTCGCCGCCACCACTACCATGGCCGTCTTCCTCTCCACCGGCGTCACCGACACTGTCGCATCCATCCACATCCACCATATCCAGACGTCGTCGCTGCTCTTGTCGATAAATAAAAAACGACTTCCACCATATCTAGATATGGTGAGTTTCTATCTTCTTCTTCATCTTTCCATCTTCTCCTTCATCTTCCTCTCTAGATCCGGTGGTTGCAATGAATTTGATTTTGTTCTTAGATTTTGTGTGTTGATTGAACAATTTTAATTAGTCAAATGGTTTATGTCTTGGTGTTCATGTAATCATGTCCAATCTACTCAAAAATTGGAGATTTGAGGTGTGCACACAAGGTGTTCGATGAAATGCCACCAAAAGATATCGTTGCTATTAACATCATGATTTTGGTGCTCGGAAAGCACGGTTACATGGAGGATGTTCGAGTTCTGTTTATTCCACTTTTAACATCAGATCTATGAAAATTACACATATTCATATTATTTTTCATAATATGAATAATGTTCATGATATTCAAATATTCATGTTATGAATACGATTATTGTTCATATTATGAATATAACCATTGATTACTGTAATTTCATAATATGAATATGTATAACAAAATACATGTTGTTTTGAATAAATAACATTCGTGTATTTTATTATTGAATCTGATATTCATAATATGAATATAACTGTTGATAATAAACTCTTGGTACTAAAGTTGAATATCAATAATGTTTATGATATTCGTATTATAAATACGATTTTTATTCATAATTTTAGATTTCAGTTTATTCCACTTCGATGATCAATATACCTCTTTTTAAATGTTTTACATCTATGATTTAGTAGGGGTGGCAATTCGCGGGTTGAAGGGTTGGCGGGTCACGGGTTGGCGGGTTGGAGGGTTAGAAAACCTCAACCCAACCCAACCCATTTAACTAATCGTGTCGAGTTCTTCAACCCAACCCATGAAGGGTCGTGTCGTGGGTCGTGTCAAGGGTTGGTGGGTTGGTGGGTTGGTGGGTTGGCGAGTTGATGGGTCATAAATGGGTTGGTGGGTCATACAAGGGTTGACGGGTCAAAGCTCATACTTTATATAATTCAAATAAAAACAAGTAAACAACATTCAAAAGCAACCAAAATACCAAATACAACCAAGGGAGAGAGAACTGAAGCGAGAGGGAGAGAGAACGTCGTGAACTGAAGCGAGAGTGGCTGGAATGGAAGAAGACGATTTAGGTTAGGGTTAATTGGCTGGCCGCTTTTCAGTTTTCAATTCATAATTGATTTTTGATTTGTAATTTCTTTAGTTTTTTATTTTTTATAATATAATAATAACTAAATATATAAATATAAAATAGTTATTTAAATATAAATGGGTTCGCGGGTCAACCCGCCAACCCGGTGGGTCAACCCGTGAAATTTGGCGGGTTGGCGGGATGGTGGGTTGACGGGTTGGAGGGTCAGAAAACCTCAACCCAACCCACGAAATCTTCGTGTCATGTCGTGTCGGGTTGGCGGGTCGTGTCGGAAACTGCCACCCCTATGATTTAGGGTTTTTTTGTTACTCATTTATGCTTATAATTGTTTTTTTTTTTTGGGGGGGGGGGGGAGGTTCACCTGGACTTTGGGCAGACTACATCCTTGACAATTTTTACCAAGAGCTAGACATGCTCTCCTGGGATTAATACTCAGTGGCCCTGGTTGCTCACCCCTGGATTCGAACTTGGGTTGGTTGTTACACCTTCCACAAGTCTTAACCGGTAGGCTGACCCATTGGGGTTTATGCTTATGATTGTTCGTTTGTGATCAGGCGTTGGAATTAGCTGGAAATGCAGCTAGAGATAACAAGAAAACATAATCATTAGGTGAATTTGGATGAAATGAAGATTATGTTTGGATTTATTATGTGAATTTAAATGTAAATGTACATTTTGTTTCTATTCATTAGGTGAATTTAAATGTAAATGGATATTTTGTTTTGTATTCATTAGATGAATATAAATGTAAATGGACATTTTGTTTGTATTCATAAGATGAGTTTATGTTTGTATTCATTAGCTTAATTTATAGTAAAGCTGGAGATTCATATTATGAATTTGAAGATTCATATGATGAATCTGATTTTCATAAGATGAATATGAAGTTTCATATTATGAATATGAAGTTTCATATTATGAATGAACTGTGAAACTTTCATGTCCTTTATGCCCATTTTCAGATCAAATGCTTAGATCATTCCTCAAGTTTTTAAGAATTAATTGGTCCTTACTAGAAGTTACCTCTCTCTTTCTAGATATATTCAAGTTCATTTACAAACCACAATATGAGTAAAAACAGTACAACCTATGGGTTTATCGTGGTTTCATAGGTTAAATCAATGAAAATTTTCCATTGAGTTGTTTAATTTGATGAAAATGTTGTTGGGAATCACAGGCTACAGAACATGCACAGCGGAATAAAAAAAACGCCGGATTCCCAATCGAGGATCCAATCCCAAACATAACAGATACAATACAAGGGTGTTTGGTGTGTTTACCTTTTAAACGAAAAACTCTGAATCGCTAATAGGGGATACACCGCTACTGACACCACGTGAGACAGGCTGCTAGACCACCTCCGGTTTCCTTCTTCTGGTCGACGGTTATAGAGAGAGGGGGGAGGAATTTCAGGGTTTTTCTCTAGGCTTAAACTTGATGAATGAATAAACTAGTTGGGGTTTTACCATATTTATATGTTTAAATATGGTAATATCCATTAGTTAGAAAAAGCCCGTCTAATTAAAGCCCATTAGGCTATTTTAATTAGATCCACAAACTAAACCCTTTTAATTAATTAATCCTCTAATTAATTAATTCACTATTAATTAATTTTACCTGATAAAATATTCAAATTGATATTTTATCAACCATAAATAATAAATAACTTTTATTATTTATTTCTCTCAAATAATTAATTTTACACTAATTAATTATTCCATCAAACCAATTTGTCTCTAATTGGGTGTGCAGCGGTGTGACTTACTAGTGTCTTATAACATTGGACACGGTAATCTCTGTTACTGTCTCGCACATAATCCTAACAAATGTTCTACATAATTCATATTTTTGATGAAATTGTTTTTTATGTAAAAAATAACCTTTTTTCATTGTTATGAAACGGTTTCACGCTTTTTTCATTGTTATGGAATATTTTCATCAAAATAAACAAGTCCATGAAAAAAATTGATTTAACCTATAAAACCACGATAAACCCATGATTTGTACTGTTTTTACTTTTATTGTGGTTTGTAAATGAACTTCCCTATATATATATATATATAGGGGTGGGTAATGGGTTCAAATGCGAACCACTTTTTCGTTGTGAACGTGAGGACAGCTAAGAGCGCGCCACGTGGCACACATCTTCGGTTACGGTGGACGCGATCACGGAGGATTGACGCGATTCATGGGAGGGTGGAGATTATTAAAGGAGGGGACCCGGTCAAAGCCACTTTTATTGACATGATGAGTGGCTGAGATTCGTTCTCACGTTCACAACCAAAAATGAGTTCACATTTGAACTTTAACTCATTTTTCATTGTGAATGTGAGGGCCGCTAAAATCGCGCTACATGGCAATATTCACTCTGAATATCATGCATTATTCACAGTGAATAAAGGCGCCTAACTTTTATTCACTCTAAATATTCAAAGTGAATAGTGCCACGTGTCTTTTATTTTAGTGTTCACATTTGAACCTACCCCTATATAGATATAAGGTCGGGTTCAAATGTCAACTCATCTTTCATTATGAACCTGATGACCACTAGTATTGCGTCACGTGGCAATATTTAATCTGAATATTCATGTTTTTTTTTTCAGATTGAATGAATAAAGCTTTATTCTGTTTGAATAAAGTTTAAGCGCTGATTGATATTGCCACGTGACACGATTTTAGTGGTCCTCACGTTCACAATGAAAATTTAGTTCACATTTGAACTTTCTTCTCTCTCTCTCTATATATATATATATGTATATACTTAAGTTCATGTGAGGCCTGTTTCTATGAGACCGGTGACACCAAAACAATACACATAAAATTTCACAGCAAAACACCGTGAAGGTAGAAAAACATTCGAACATTCATACTGAAAATAACTTACAAAGTAAAAAAATCCAAAACCTTCACAAAAATGACACTGACACACTGTGAAGGTATATATATATATATATAGAGAGAGAGAGAGAGAGGAAGAAAGAGTTGAGTTCATATTCGAATGATGTCAATTTAAGAAAATCCAAGGACAATTCTCAGCCACACATTTTTCCTTCTTTAAACTCAAACAACAAGGTGCTAACGTGGCAGAGGTGGTGGTGGCCGAGGTGGCTGCTGGTGGTGACAGATGGGCTGGTGTGGTAGCGGAGGTGGCTGCTAGTGGTGGCCACTGATGATGGCGGAGGTGGTGGGGCGGCGACGGTGGTGGTGGTGGGGCGGCGGCGACGGCGGTATGAGAACGCTATCATTATAAGAAAAGCTTTTTTAAGAAAAACTTTTTGATATACAAAATCATATATGATTTACATAGGAAAATTGTAATATCCTGTCTTTCTAAACAACAATATTGTTCGCTTTTCCCCTGGATTTAACCACCGTGTAGCTCACGGATTTGTTTTTGGCGATCTGGTGAGGACTTCCCAAGGGGTAGCTCCCGGATGTCCTCACCAAGTCACCAAAAACAAATCTGTGAGCTACACGTTGGTTAAATCCTGGGGCAAAGTGGACAATATTGTTATTGAGAAAGGCAAAATGATACAGATAGTATCAGAGCCACTCTTGTGCCGTTCAGGATATGGGGCAAACCTCATTGAAGACGATGAGTCCCAAGGGGGGGAGGTATTTGTAACACCTTTGGCATATCCCATATCGACCGTGGATATGAGTAATGTTGGATGTTATTAATAATATCTTAGTCTTCTTAACAACAATGAGTTTTGGGGACACAAGCACGTCAGGTTCTGGGAACTCTGAGGTTAAGCGTGCTTGGATGGGAGTAGTCCCAGGATGGGTGACCCCTTTAGGAAGTTTCTCACCAGGTCGCTAGAAACAAATTCATGAGCTACACGTTGGTTAAATCCAGAGGCAAAACGGACAATATTGTTGTCAAGGTAAGGCGAGATATTACAAAAATCAATGTAAAAAAACATGTACAAAATCATATATGATTCACAACACAAAATCACATATGATTCGTGAACATATATGATTTACAACACAAAATCACATATGATTCGTGAACAAAATCATATATGATAAATAACGTTCGCGACTTGCCCAACTTTTTTGATGTACAAAATCATATATGATTCACAACACAAAATCACATATGATTCATGAACAAAATCATATATGATTAATAACATACATGAACAAAATCGAATGTATATATATGGTGGTGGCGGAGGTGGCTGGTGGTGGTGGTGATGGAGGTGTCTGTTGGTGGTGGTGTGGCGGAGGTGGTGGTGGCGGCGGATATTACCAATACTCTAGTGAAATATATTTACGTAAGTGATCAATGAAAATCTCTTATAAGATTCTCACATATGCATAAAACATAATAATGCTAATAAGATGGTCATTCTTGAGAGGTAAAAAAATTCTTTCAAACATGTCACCATTGTAAACTCTACAAATCATGTGTTGGTATTCTCTATGAATCTATAAGAGTACTATCATGCAATCTTGTTTTTATACGTATAACTATACATATAATAGGTATCAAAATTCGAGATCACTAATTGATTTTCTATGATGAATCTACAGAAGTTGATGATGTCGAAGAACATGGTGTAATCACTGAACTTTCAGGTGAATTCCTGCAAACAGGACAAGTTGCATTCAACTTGAGCCACTCGTCTATACATTCTGCGTGAAAGTAATGATTACATTCCGGAATTGTTCTCAAGGACTCTTTGGGCTTGTAGTCCGAAAGACATATGGCACAAGTACCATCGTCGTTAGGCAATCTACAACTCTCACCAAGCACAGTCTTTGGGTAAGACTCGATCGTGGACCCATCCAAGCCCCTCGTGGATGGTGGTTGCGGGATGATCGTGATAGAGAAAAGGTCGATGCTTTGATGGTTAGTGTGGCTAAAATCCCTCACCCTAGAAGCCGTGTAGCATACAAGCCCGATAAGGCATACCAATGCAGGAACACCAATGCCTATGCTTAATCCGTACTTAGCGCGCCTTGGAATACCTGTATGCGTAAAATCAATAATAGATTTGAAAAAATGAAGTCAAAGTAACGTATTTTGACTTCTCGTGATTGAACATAGCTCTAGCAAGTCTAAATTACAAGAAAATGCTTGTTAGATGCCGTTTTGGACCGGTTAGATATTAGAAAAGTATTTTTTATTTTTATTAGTGTATACTCTTGGGTAGAAGTTTTGACCATTTTGTGCAAGGACCGGAATCTTTATATTATTGCTTAAAATTGACGAAAATGAAAGCATTGTGCTATTATGTTTTTTTCTTTGTTCATTTTAGTAAATTATGCAATGGGGTTGAAAATAAATTTCTGTTTTCATAAATATCATAACGTTATAATAGAAAAAGGATATAAACGACTAGGGATGAGGTATAGAAAAAATTATTTAATGATATCTAAACTTAATCGAGATAGCTAAAAAATGTTATGTACTTTGCATTTGATCTCATATTTTTCCTTCTTTTGAACATAATCATTGACTTGTAATACAAAAATAAACATTTTCTGCAACAAATACCTTGTTCTGGTCAAAGCAAACTGGTCAAAAGACCAGGTTCAATGTGACCGTTGCTACGGCGTTTTAAGGACCGGAGTGAACATGTCAGTTTATTAATAAAACTGGTTGAACCGGAAGATGAAACCAGTAAAAAAAAAACTTACTTATAAAACTTGTTATAATGTGTATTTTTTAATATTTATGTATTAATATAAAAATTATTATAATAATATGTAATTTCTATGTTTTAAGTTGTAGACATTAAATTCTTGATTATATATAATATACAGGAAAGTTCAAATGTGAACCACTTTTTGGTTGTGAACGTGAGGACAACCGAGAGTGCGACACGTGGCGGCTTTGAGTGTGGTCCCCCTCTTTAATTCAATGCCCTCCCATGAATCACGTCTGGTCATCCGTCGTGAATCTGACGTGGCGCTTAGTCATCTGTCACATGTCGCGATCTCGATTGTTTTTACGTTCACAACCAAAAAGTGGTTCACATTTGAACCCACCCCATATAACATATATATATATATATATAGAAATATAAAATACATAAAAATGTTTAAAACCGATTAAACCTAAACCAGACTGATCTCTATCACATTAGTTCAATTAAAAAAAAATTAAAACATTAAAATTTTCACATAATGAAATCCAGCTTAAAAAGGTGAGATTGGAGTAGGAAATACAAAGGTCAAAGCTCAAAGGGTAAAGTGAAAGCATCATCAACAACAATCACTCTGACTCTAGCCTAAACACTAGTACCTCATGCATAAAAATGTGTACCAACTACCAAGAGGGGGACCCCTAGCTATACCAGTAATACTCCATGCATTAAAATATGTACCATGAGAGTTCATCAGAGATAGAGAAAACATACCGCGAGAAGAACCAAGGCAAACCGTCTGTCCATCATCAGACTTCAATCCACAAGCCCTACCTTCCATCTCGCAAGATCTGCAGTACGGCGTGAACCACATCAGCTCCAGTTCCTCCCGGATATCGCCGTTCCACCGCACCGGCACCGCGATCGTCTTCACCTCCTCACAGCTCGACGGCATGTTCCCGGGAGGAAACAGCCCGGTCCGCACCGCGATCACCGAGTAATTCCCCCGGCTGAGGCACGGAAACGGTACCGCCGGATACATGAACCCGAAGTTCTGCAACGAGCAGTTGTAGAACGTGAAGCTCCGTACGCTGCTGAAATCGAACGGCGTGTCGGTGAGGTTGAAATCGACGATACGGTTAGGCCGGCAGAATTGCGGATCTATGTAGATCGCCTGTGAATCGTGTTATTATACGGAAAAGAAACTTAGAAAAAAAATGCAAACTCGGAGTTTCTTAGAGTAAGGAAAGGAACGGATTTCTAAGGATTTGGACGGATAACTTTTTTTTTTTTTTTTTTTGAAAGTCATCCGCCCAAAATTGGGATGATTTGGACGGATAATTTATTAATTTTTCTCTGTCTTTTCTTTTCCTTAATTTTTAAACTCGAGAACAGGATGTTAGAAACGAACCTGTAAAACATAGGAGATTCTGGTGACGATGTACGAGCGCGAGCGCGATGACTGAAGACGGAGAACTGTTTGGTTTTTTCTGTCACAAAAGAGTTCGAAACCGGGGAAACCGCAGGCGGACGGTTGTCGGCCGACGATATGGAAAGGAAATCTGACTAGTGGTTCGGTAGGACCGCAGGAGGCCGGCCGGCAGTCGTCATCGCCGGCGCCGGAGATGGGCTTAAATATAAAGAAGGAGAAGAAGATTAAGGGGAGAATATGATCCTTGGCCATGTGTTCGCTGCCGATGTACCCAATCGAGCCTAAAAAGAAATAGCGTATTTTTATGGTGGTGATTGGGTGAGTTGGGATTTTCAAAATATTCTTTGATAAAATATTATTATATGTATTTATTTATTTAGTTTCATTTTCACTTTCATTTTCAGAAATATGTATTTAAATGTGCTTTATATTGGAAATAATTTGTTTAGACGATAACTAAATCATATGTTGAAAGAAAACTAAAAGTTGTTAGGGGGTTGCTTCAAGTTTAGATATTGGAATGAGTAATTAATTTTGATTAAAAAAGTTAATTAGAAATGATAGTGGAAATTTCTTTACGGTTTCAGTCGTTGTTGCTCCAAGATAGTAGGTAATGAGAAGTTTGATGTTTGACTCTAAGCACTATCGACATATCCTTTGACATACGATTTACATTGTTATGGTCGTTGGATTGATATGATTAGGACGCTCTAGATGAAGGCCATAGTTGCATCATAACTTTTTGTGCAACCCAAATATATTGAATGTTGTGAAGGTTATGTTTATTAGTCAATGTATACTTTTTTTAAACTAGTTGAAAATATATTGTTTGGTAAACAATAAAGTAGCTTATAAGCAAAAACAAAAGAGATTAGGGTTAATTAACCTCATAAGGTTTTTTCTATTTTTCCCCAGATATACCCACAATTTTTTTCTAATTGTTGTTTCAACATTTACTTTTTCGTAATTATTTAATATTATCTACCTTATCAACTAAATATGATTAATTATCAGTTATAATTCAGATTTTGACTGATGATTATCACATTTGTCAAACATAACTTAAACCTAAGCCAAACAACCATCTATCTTCATAAGTACTACCCATCTCAAAAAGTGATTTCCCTTTAAACAATCTCTTTTAGAATCTTATCCCCCTCCCTACTAATATAGGTGTTGCTCGACTTCATCCTCATGATTTAAAAAGAGAAACTAAGGCCTCGTTTGGTTTTTACAGTAATGGAATGGATTTTCGGAGGATTTGGATTTCAAATCCATTTCAATCTCGTGTTTGGTTTGTAGGATTGTCCGGATTTTAAATCTTAAGATTCCTTTGAAATCTTTCAAACATAGGATTTTGAAACCCCAATGAGGTGGCTAGGATTTCAAGGGATTTTGTAGGATTTGTATATAACAATGTTATAAAATATGTTAAAAATGTTTGTTTTTTTTATAATAATAAGTTTAATAAAAGGTAAAATAATTATATATTTTTAATAACTTTTTTACAAAGAATGTGAATTCAAAT
This sequence comes from Centaurea solstitialis, assembly GCA_030169165.1. Classification (NCBI taxonomy): domain Eukaryota; kingdom Viridiplantae; phylum Streptophyta; class Magnoliopsida; order Asterales; family Asteraceae; genus Centaurea; species Centaurea solstitialis. The sequence continues at coordinate 16,482,000 of CM058042.1, forward strand.
CCGTTTCAAATTTTATAAATCAAACACACAAAAGGATTTCAAATGTTTCCGAATCCAAATCCCTCTAAATCTAAATCCTTATATGAATTTAATCAATTCCTACAAACCGAACGGATCCTAGGGGCCCATTTGATTAGTATGATTGAAATAGATTTGGATTTCAAATACATTTCAATCTCATGTTTGGCATACAAAATTGTTTGGATTTCGAAATTCTAAGAATATAACTATATTTCAATGTATTTTATAGGATTTGTGTATAATAATGTTTTACAGTATGTTAAAAACATTTGTGTATTTTATTTTTAACCACAAGGGTGTGGTGTAGTGGTAATCACCTAGGGAGGGCATAGCTCTCAATCCGGGTTCGATCTCTGCAATCCCCCTTGTGACCACTGGGTTTAAATCCCAGGGCTGCATGCTTTAGCGGTTGGTTGCATTACCAAGGGATTAATCTGGGCCAAAGGCCCGGGAACCCTTTAAAAAAAAAACAATCAGTTGTTACTTTAAAAAAAATCCATTTCAAATCCTACAAACAAAATATGAAAAAGGATTTCAAATCCAAATCCTTATATGAAATCCAATGAAACGCATCATAATTTTGGTTGACGGATTTGAAAGTGTTGATAATTCGAACAGTTCTTTCTATGTTGTTGGCAAATTATCGACTTATTCATAGTTTATATGTACATATGGTCGTGTTATTTAATTGTGGAGCCACTAAGGGCCAGGGGGTGCCCCATGCAGCCATGCTCACCCCTCAACACCTGGTTTATAATTTGAATTATACATAAATTTAATTATTTTTCTAAAGTTTTATGATAGTGTACGTAAACAATAATAATAAAAACCCCAATGGGGCAGCCTACCGGTTAAGGCTTGGTGTTTGGGAAAAACTCACCCAAGTTTGAATCCAGAGGTGAGCAACCAAGGGTCACTGAGTATTAATCCCAGAGGAGCATGCTTTCGCTCTCGGTAAAAATTGCCAAGGATGTAGTCTGGGCAAACCCAGATGAACCTTATCAAAAAAAAAAAAAAAAAAACAATAATAATAATAATAAAATTATAATAATTATAAATACAGTGTCTTCCTAGTTCCTTCGTTCCCGAAAAGACATGATTTAGTAAAAAGAAGTATTTAGTAAATATTTATATGTTTCAATATATACATTTTATCTATGTGTCAATTTAATATAAATTTTATTTTTATTTATACACACTAAAGACGACAAGTGCATTATTATTTTCCATCACTATACACTAAGCAAATGAGATAATGTAATAACACCCCACTTTATTGGTTAAAGCATAAATTTCTTATATAAAATATGGGCTCCTTTTAAAATAGTTTTCTGGCAAGAGTCCTGGTTTGTGTGATGTTGTAAAGTATTTTATTATGTAGAATGGTTTTCAATGTCGTTGGATGGCTTTAATAGCTTTATCTTTAGATCGTATTTTTAGTAATAAATAATACTGAAATCTGTTTATAATCAAACATTATCGATCCCCTAGCATAGGGTTTTGATTTTTGAAAACCTAGAAATTAGGATTCATTAATTGTTTAGATGATGTAAGCCCATGAATACAATGAAAAACATGAGTAGGTGAAAAAGAAGAAATCAAAAACCAAATGCTTAGATGAAATAGTTATATCATTCATGCCGACAAACAATAAATTAGCTTACTTCATACAAAACAACTACATCAACCAAATAATTCCTAAATCGTTTAAAAGTAATATATTGACATCTATTTATATTGGTAAAAAGTTAAAACATGTTTTTTAAGACATCAATTAAGGATTAAAAAAATTATAAACGGTTTATTAAATACCTATAAAATTAACATTTATCAATAAAATTCTAAAAAACTTGTTAGACTGAGTATTTTTAGATTTTAGTAGTTATTTGTGGTCAACAAATTTATTTAAAGTATTATTTCGGCATAATTTTTTAGTTCTAGATTTTAGTAGTTATTTATGGTCAACAAATTTATTTAAAGTATTATTTCGACATAGCTTTTTAGTTCATAATGGAGAAAGGTTACCATGTCAAAATCAATCCCCAATGTGGGAAACGCTACCAACAATGAAGTGATTTAAGAACTAGTAGTCTAACTAAAACCCTTAATTGTCATTTGCGCTTATGTAAATTTGGTCTTAAGTTTTCTATGTGGCATTTTCTGTATCAATTGAAGGGAAGCGAGGGAGTTTGTCCGCGCTTTGCTGCGGGTAGTTTTGTTAATATTGTAAAGGTTCGTAGTTGTGAACAATATTTTAAAGGAAATTACCTATTAAGAGTCTGGGCTTCGCAAAAGGTTATAAACTGTGATAAATTTGATCGTAAGTAGCAACATAGATTTATATAAAACATAAAGTTTGTACAAATGTCAAACGAAAGGTTTAATAAAATAAATGAAAAGAATTAAGAAATCAAAAAAAAATTTAGGAGATTTTGATAATACTAACAATTATCAGAAAGTCAAAAGGATGTTCATGAACAGTAGCTACCGACACTTTAACATATTTCAGTCAATATACAATATATGTTTATACGTTGTAATTTAAAAATGTTTATTGAAAATTGAGTGAACTCCAATTTTGATCCTCATGGTTTAATAAATCTTTGAAAGAGAGACCTAAACTTTATTAACTCTAGAAATTGTCTATGGTTTTCATTCTACTTTGAAAATGGTCATTTGTCACTAACATTATTAGTTTTATCTATTAGTAATAGGGGGTATTTTTGTTCATTTATATTTCTCTCTTTTTTTTTGTTCATTTAATTCATTTTATTTAAACCAAATCCCATTAAATATTTAACTGAAAATTCATAATGAAACAAGCCAAAATTGGTCAAACGTTTAATCACTTTGATCTAATGAGATGTTGAGGCTGTTTACCAAATGTTTACTCGAGCAAGAGCTTACCGGTAAAATTCAACACTATCACTTACCTACCGGGTAAGATTTCTGTTCAACAAAACGGTACCATATATATTCAACAAAGTTTCGTGTAAGTGCTTACTGTGGTAAGAGTTTTCACGTTCGCTTACTGGGTAAGACTCTTGGTCCTTGTCTTAGCTCTTATTGGGTAAGGATTTTTAGCAAAGTCATCAAATCAACACATGCTTGTAAGATTTTCGCCAGTGAGAATCCATTCTAAGCTGGCAACACCTTTTATGAATAAATGTCCATTGTTTCCTTAATCAAGAGTAATATTCACGATAAAAATGTGAACTTACGATGAATTTCAAATAGTTTAGTAATTCACACTACGTACCTCCATTCGGATTAGAAACTTCGTTGGCTTTGATGCGACTATGAAGATTTGAAAGAACCCAAAGACAATTAAGGCTTAACGTAAACGTAGAAATCACAAGATCGTTAATCTCATTAGCAATGTCATAAACAAATTCATCATTCCATTGAAAATAATATTGCTCAACGGCCGACACACATCATTAATCAATGTTCCCGAAGTCGACAAGTCTCTAAAAAAGGCTTCGTCAGGTTCTCAAGAGATTCTAGCAACTCCTTAACATCATATCGTGACTGCTCCGATGGCAGTCCGTCGTAGATAATCTAGATGTGGCGGAGGAGGAGAGTGTGGGTGCATAGGCTGGCAATTTGAGACACGAACCCGAAACCCAACCTGAACCGAACACGAAATAGGTCGATACGAACCCGATTCGAAACTAAAATGGGTATAAAATGGGTCGACACGAACATGACACGAAAAAAAATAGATCAGGTTTAGGTAAAACCTGATTACTTGAAAATGACCCGATTACCCCGAATTATTAAATAAACAATTAATTAATTACTAAAATAAATATTAAATCAAATTACTTAATCTATATTTTTTATATATTATTAGTTTACTTTATTTGAGTAAAATGGTGAGAATTGAATTTTTCATTTTCTATTTGAAAGTAAAAGAGTGGGATTTGAATTTTTTGAGTTACCTAAGAAAGTGGAATTTGCAAAATGGTGGGAATTGAAATTTCTTAACTTATTTTAATGTTTTGGGATGAAGATTGCTTTTGAAGACTGATGTGGTGAATAAAATTTTATATTTCTCGCATTTTGAAGATATGCATTGAACTTTGAAGTCTATGTATTAATTTTTGTGAACTAAAACATCTCGAACTTTCTTGTGGTTGAAATGTTTAATGAATTTTAAATTTTATTAGTTTAAAATATTTATGTACTTTTAAAATTTTAAAATCAAATATGTATGCATTTTTTTTTCTTGGAATGGGCCAGCCGGTCAAACCGAAACCCTACCCAAATATTCACCCCACCCCCGAAAACATGACACCGTTGTCCCCTCGATAGTAAAATTGGTTGGCACGAAACACAACCCGAACCGAACACGAATGGAAGTGACACGAACCGAACTTGACACGAAATGGATTTGGGTCAAAAATGGGTCGACCTGAAAATAACACGAAAATGGCCGACCTGAAAGCAATACGACCCATTTAACATGAACCTGATATGAATTGTCAGCCCTCAACAGATGAGGAGAGTGTGACAGTTCGTCGGAGATGATCTGCTAGATCAAACATGGGGTTCGGTATCCAAGAGGCGAAGGTTTTTTAAATGGGCAAAAATACCTCTGTCACTAATATGAAAAACTAAAAGAGTAGGTGACGGAGGATCATTTTTAAAGCAAATTAAAAATCATAAGATATCCATGTTTCAAAGATTTCAGTTAACTACGAGGACTAAGTTTACTCTTGAAAATTTTATATTAGTAAATTGTCTATTAAGAAAATATTTCTTGACGCATGCCAAGTTTCACCGACATTAAATTATCATTCATATTTAAATAGATATTTTTAAAGGATATACTTTTTAGGGTTAATTTCATATATACCCTTATTAAACCTCAAAATATCATATTTACCCAATCTAAACTACAAATATCATATATACCCTTCCTAAGTTATTAAAATATCATATTTACCCAAATATTAATTTTTAGCAATTTTAAACCATTTTAATTCAAATTTAATAATAAAAAATAGATAAATGACTATTCTACCCCTCTCTCTTAAATATGTTTTAAAATATCACTTATACATTTTATAACCTTTTAAAATATCATTTGTACTTTAATAATATTTTAATCAATTCAACTTGCTTGATTGCTTCAAATAAAGCAAAAAAGGGGATTGAATGAAGATTTTGTGTGAAACGACACAGGAGCTTCAAAGAACAAACAACACCACCACCCTAATCTCATTTCTTTAAAAAAAAACCCTCTTCTCCTTTTTCACTAACCCACCAATCTTTCAAAACCCTACTCCAATCTTTCACTTTCTTGTGATTTCTTTCATCATTTTCATCTCCTACAACTCATATCCAAGAAAACCCACATAGATGTTGCAGCAATTGAAGCTTCATTTTAGAGCACTTCATTATACAAAACACCCACAAAACTTTCTCTTTTCAAATCATCAACAAAAGGGTGCCCTGAAATCTTACATTGTCCAAGATTTTCAAGATTCAACAAGAGGGTTGTTCTTCTTGATTCAAGATTTTCAATAAATAATTGTTAGAGTTGTTTGAGTGGAGAGAGGATTAAGATCCATTTGGGTTAGAAGTAGTAATGTGGAAAGCTGTTAGACCCTACTTTGAGGTTGTGAAGAAGTCAAGGGTCTATCTTGTACTTTATCTATTCTTACTTATGCTTTAGTTTATGTTTGCCCTCTTTTGTAAAGAGTCATAGACTCTAAGGGCTTATCTTGTAATTCACTTATACCTAGTGCTATATATACCAAGCTATAGCCTAGGGTTTGTTAGACTTGTTGGTAGCCTACTTTTTCTATGAGAAGCAATCCCTAGAAATTCATTATTCTCTTTTGTCTTCTCCATCTCATTTACCAACATTCTCACCATTATTGTTCTTCAATGCTTAATCATTAGCTTGTATTTCTCTCCATCTTTCATTCTCACTCATTTTGGGACTCACATTTGGTATCAGAGCAACACCTTTGGTGGATTTCTTGGAGTTTTTAGCTTATTTGGAATGGTTTGAAAAGTTTTTGAAAAACTTGGTTTTACCAACTTTTGCTCACTTTGAGCCTCAAATCCACTCTATTCTTATTGTTTTTAAGTGATAAGTGTTTTCAAAAGGTTTTTGCACTTGTTTTGCACAAATTGGAGCATTTTTCACTGATTCAAGAAGTGGTTTTTGATGATTTTCAGCTATTTTTCGGAGCTTCTGGTCAGCTTTCCCGAATCGGGTATTTTGAACTGAGTCATCAGCACAAAACCCGAATCGGGTAAAGTTCCCACACCCGAACCGGAAATTGCACGTTGCCCAATCAGGAAAACCTCGGTTTCCCGAATCGGGTAACGGGTAACCCGAACCGGGTTTTGCTCAAATTTGTCCAATTCGGGTTTTCCACTTACCCGAATCGGGACTACTGTTCACCAATTCGGGTTTTACCAAAACCCGAATCGGGTTTCTTGGCCAGATCCAAATCGGGAATCTCACGATCCCGAATTGTGTCTCGCACTCTTTGACCCGGAAATCTTCAATTTTCGCGTCAAATCTGATACTTAGCCATTTTTCTAAACGCAAATTTTTTCAAGGCTAATTGTGTCACGAGTGCTCGCCCGAACAGTCTTTTCGAAAACTTTTTCAAATCCAAGTCTTCCACTCGAAGGGGATCTTTATTTGTGAGGATATGATGTCGAGAGAAATTGTCAGCATGGGGTCTGAGTCACGTCCCCCAGTGCTTGTCATGGGAGAATATGCTCAATGGAAGCTTAGAATGATCCATTTTCTCGATCAACTTGATAGAAACCTGATGAAATCAATCCGAGAAGGTCCCGTAAGACCTACAGTCACTATCGCCGAAGTACCTGAAACCGACACTTGTCCACTTCTGCCCTCATACACGGTGGAGAAACCTTATCACCTGTATAGTCAAGAACAACGCGAACGTCACGAAATAGACAAGCGTGCCATGTCTCTTCTCATCATGTCTCTCCCGAATGACATGTATTCCCGCGTCGACAGTTTCGACAATGCTCGGGATATCTGGATCGAAATTGAACAACAAATGCAAGGGGGAGACACTGCTTCAGAATTCCAGAAGGAATCAGCCATGAATGCCTACGAAGGGTTTCATGCAAGAGAAAGTGAATCGTTGCACGACTCATATCAGCGTTTGAACTCCCTAGTCAACGATCTTCGAAGACTGAAGGTTGAGAAATCACGCTATGAGGTGAACGTGAAGTTCTTGAAGAACTTGAATCCAGAATGGCGAAACCTGGCCATTAACATCCAACTTAGCAGAAAACTTGGACAAATGGGTCTCCACGATCTGTTCAGCATGATGGTCCAACATGAGGAATACATCACCGGCAACAAACCAAGGAAAGCTATTGACCCTCTTGCATTGGCTGCAGTGCACCATGGAGGATCAAACTTACCGGTGAATCCCTACCCGGAAGAACTTCACCAAGACTACCACTATGATGTGAGCCAAGACTACTATCCACACAGTGATAACTACAATGATCCAACGATCATCACTGTCACTGATGAGGAACTGCACAACATGAATGAATCTCTTGCATTGATCTCACACAAAATGCAACGATTAACAGCTAATCGAGGATTCAACCGTTCAAACTCTCATGGTGGAAACCGTTTTGGTCCGGGAAGAAGCGGACAACCTTCATTTGCTCAAGGAAGAGGTCACTACCCACAAGGGGGTAGATTTCAGTCATCAGATCGTGGAAGAGGCGGTCGTGGAAGATTCGGGAACAACTTCAGGCATGACAACACCTTTTTGGAGTATCAAGGAAACTCAGGAAATGGAAGCATCTATCAGGGAAACTCTCAAGGGACTGGATACAATCAGCATGTTTCTAGCTACAACAACCAAGACAGTGGATACGGGCAAAACCTTTCTGGACAAGGTTACAATCAGCATTCTGGGAGCTATGATCAAGGAAGGACCGGGCAAGGTGATCAGAACATCCATGGAGGAAACTTCAGCAGTGGGAGTCACTTCAAGCAACCTCCACATGGGAAAGGAGTTCAGATCAGTGAACAGCAGTCAGGAGCAAACAGTGCTCAAATCCAGAATCCTCAACCCCCTCAGTCATCTCAAGGCAAAGCTACTGGCCATGGACCCACCTGCTTTAAGTGCGGGATGCCTGGCCACTATGCCAAAGACTGCAAAGCGGTGTACAAAGATGCCGCTTACTTTGAGAGGAAGGCCGCTCTCATGAGGAAGAAGGAGAAAGGAGTGGCCCTGTTAGCGGAAGAGGAGAACTGGGTGATCGAGGGAGAAAGTTCGGACGAAGAAGATCACATGGTCAATGGACCGTGTTTGATGGCTGACTTCGAAGCGCCAGACAGTGGCAACACCGAAGTGGTCGACTTTGATACTGAAGCCGGCCTTCAATACAACAACGACGCTTTCGAGGTATCTTCTATTCCCGATATATCTGACTGCACAGCGCTGTTGGAGTCTAAAATTAGTGCACTTGAGAGAGATCTCCAAATGGAGAGAACTCTCGTCACGAAATTCAGAACCGACAGTGCCGTGTATAAGAGCTCCTACGAGGACTTGTTAATGTGTTATAATCGTGAAACTCTCGAGTCTAGCATCAGAGAAACCAATCTTGTGAACAAAATGTTGTCCCTCAATACATCTCACGACGAACTGAAAAGTAGTCATGGAGAACTCGAGCTCAAATTTAAGATGCTTTCAGAAGAAAGAACCAAACTGTTTTCAAAAATCAAAGAGCTCGAAGACAACAATCTCAAGAGGGGTCAATCTGAACAGACTCTGCATATTCTCACTGCTCATGCCAATAACAATCCTTTCTATCATGCTAAACCCGGACTAGGACACTCAGAGAAGAACATCCTAGATAAAGCACCGTCCAACCTGTACACCTTTGAGAACATGTCTGCAGCTAAGCCTAAACCAGCTTTTGTAGGAGGAATCACTACTGAAGAGTTTGTTAGACAATCTGTGACCTTTAGTGAAGTGATCAATGGAGAAGTCATAACTAGGACTACTAGTCTATCCGATAATGCCTCCATTAGTCCTCCAACCAGTCCCACTCCCATAGGACCTATCTTCACTCCAGCTAAGGACCCTAGGAATACCAAATCAGACTGGGAAAGTATCAAAGCCAGAACTCCTAAGGTGGCGATGCCTCCCATAGATTATTCCAACCTGAACTCAAGCTATGACTCTAGGGAGATGGAATTATCAGAGGATGTCTTAGTTATCCCCCAAAAGGATGTTTCCGCAACTAAGAGTCCGGACCTAGTGAAGCTGGAGAAGGAGATTTTTGAGCTTAGGTTGAAGGCCATGGACTTAGATGCCTGTCAACATCAGATTCTGAATCTAAGAGCGATTGTCTCGGAAAAGGACACGTTGGTTCTCACACTCGAAAAGGACCTTCTTGAAGCTAACGCTGAGAGAATTAGGCTCTCTTCTGAGTGTGAAACTGCAACCTCTTCTTTCACTATCTTCAAAACGAAGGTTGCAGATCTTCAAACTCGGTACATCCTCACAGACATTCACCTTGATTTAACAAAAGAACTTTTTCATGAAGAGAGGATTAAGTATCGCCAATCTTTATCAAACCAACTCGTGTCTAATTCCCTTTTGAAAAAGAAAGTCATGAATTTTGAAAACTTTTACTCTTTGGATTCAGATGATGATATGACTTATCCCGTACTTAACCATAGTTTAGCCAATCCTAGGCCCAAACCTGTCTTAGATTCAAATGTTGAGTATGGAGTTAAGATCTTCTTAGATGAAGGGGATGATCCTTCCGGGTTCTTTCCCAAGAAAAAGGTAAGCATTCCTTCCAAACCCGATGAGTCCGCTGTGACACCTGCATCCAGTTCTGAGATAAACAAACCCGCGGGTGAAAAATGTGTTGGTACTGACAAAGGGAAGTCAGTTAAGCCTCACGCACCCAAAGGTCTCCAGAACAAGAATTCCAAGTCTACTGATGCTTGTGTTTCAGCCAAACCCATAAAAAGTCTTGAGCTCAATTCAAGCTCCTTCGAAGTGGGTGAGAACTCTCGGGCCAAACCCAATCAGAAACAACCTTTCAATTCCACAAAACCTAATTTTCAAAAACCGTCATCTGGAAAAGGTGGCAAATCCATTTCACACAAACCGTCCTCTAACTCACACATTGCTTCTAATGCAGTTGGGAGGAAAGAAGATGGTGGACAGAATGTGAAGCCACCAAGAAAGGATCAAGGAAGGAACAAACCCTTTTCTGCTTTCCCTAAGTGGCGTGGTCCTAACCATGCGGGTCTAGGCCATGCCCCACCTAGCGTAGGATTTGATTCAAACCTGTCTGTAACCCGTAATGGGAATTTGAACAATGTTTTTGCTACTTTTAGGAATGACATGTGCACTATGTTTGATAATCTCTTGCGCTTTGGTGTGGCAAATTCTTTAAATGCTCATACTTTGAATGCCAAGTCTCCTAAGAGACGAAGGAGGCGAAGAAGAAATTCTAAAACCTCCTCCTCAGTACAGTCCCCTATGCCTAAGGAGCAATCCGAAAAGGAGACTGCACCGAGTGTTTTACCTGCTTCATCTAACCCCAAGGAACCCATTGGGCAATGGGTCCCTAAACAAGCTTAATCCTTTTGCAGGTCAGTCATGTGTGGTACATAGATTCCGGAGCTCATCGACACATGACTGGTCATCGGTCCTTCCTTTTTGACTTCGTTGAAAAGTTTGAGGGATACGTCAAGATGGCTGATTCAAGACCAAAAAGGATAGAGGGGTATGGAAGCATCACAGATGGGAAGTATATAATCAAGCAGGTGAGGTATGTGAGGGGTTTGGCATACAACATGTTCAGTTCAAGCCAATTTTGTGACAATGGCTACTGGTGCAAGCAATTCATGTACGGAGCTACTGTGAACACAGAAGATGAGGATCCCGTTCTAGTTGCACGCAGAACTGGGAATCTGTACACCACCGTCTTCAGATGCATTCCCCAATCACATCCTCAGTTTGGAGATCTATCAAAACCGGACAACAAAATCTGTTTACTCGCGAAAGCTACCAAGGCGGACAGTTGGTTATGGCATCAACGACTATGTCATCAGAACTTCAAAGACATGAACAAGCTGGTCTCACGAGGCTTGGTCAGTGGACTTCCTGAGACACGCCTCTCCAAGGACACACTTTGTCCTGCATGTGAGTTAGGAAAAATGAAGAGAAGTTCCCATCCTCCCAAGATGGAAACTAATTGTCGAAGTCCACTCGACATGATACACATGGATCTATGTGGACCGATGAGAATTGAAAGTCTAGCAAGAAAGAAATACATGCTGGTCATGGTTGACGAATTCTCTCGGTTCACTTGGCTTGAATTTCTTCGTGCCAAATCTGATGCTGCGGATCGGATCATTGCCTTCATCAAAAGGATCCAAGTTTCCTTGAATCTGAAGGTGAAGAAGTTGAGGAGCGACAACGGAACCGAATTTCGCAACTCGAAGTTGCAATCCTTCCTTGAACATGTGGGGATCTCTCACAACTTCGCCGCCGTGCGTACCCCTCAACAAAACGGGGTAGTGGAAAGGAAAAATCGGACGTTAGTCGAGGCAGCAAGATCCATGATGGCTCATTCCGGCGTTCCGAAATCATTTTGGGCCGAAGCAGTAGCAACAGCTTGCTACACGCAAAACCGCACTCTCATCATCAAGCGAACCGGAAAGACTGCTTATGAGATGATCGAGAAGCGCAAGCCGGACATCAAGCATCTACGGGTATTTGGTTGTAAGTGTTATATTCTGAATGACCGGGACGATTTGGGAAAGTTTGATCCCAAGGCTGATGAGTCTATCTTCATAGGATACTCACCACACTCAAAGGCCTATCGGGTTTACAACAAACGATCCCAAACCATCCTGGAAAGTACCAATGTAGATTTCTCTGAAACCGAAACTCTCTCTGATGCTAGCTCTAGTAATCCTGATGCTATTCTACCCGACATGCCTAATGCACCACCGAGCACAGATTTTAGATCTAACACCTTTGATTCAGATTTTATAGATCCTTCAGACTATGATTTGCCGATCTTAACTGGTCCAATTATCGTACCTGCTGCACCTGGAAACTCCACGACGTCTGTATCGTCCGATGCTTTCGTGACGGAAAGCACATCTGAGGCTACTACTTCCGCTCAGAATACGACTACAGAACCAGTGGCCTCACCACCTCAGAATTCATCTAACGAACAATCTTCCGAAGCTTCACAAGAACCCGTTGTAGCACAAAATTCCACACCTGTTCGTGCTCCGGTCGCTGAAGCCGCTCCGCAACCATCTCCAAGCACATCTCAAAGATCGTATGCTCAAGTGGTTCGGGAGCCCAGACTGGAAGTTGTTCTGAATATTGAGCCACTGAGAAGGAATGCAGGTCCTTCCGGAGGAATCCAGTCAAGCAACTTTGTCGTGCAAGATGAGAACGACGCAACGAACAACCAAGCGTCCTATGTCACTCTTCCTCACTCAAGAAAGTGGTCAAGAAGTCATCCTCCATCCCAGATCATCGGGAGTCCATCTCGGAATGTCCAAACTAGATCATCGAAGAAATCTGATAACTTAAGTCTCTTCGCCTGTTTCTTAAGCGAATTTGAGCCATCTGAAATCGATCAAGCTCTGTCAGACCCGGACTGGGTAAGAGCCATGCAAGATGAATTGGCAGAGTTTGAAAGGAACAAGGTTTGGCGCCTGGTAAAACGACCATGGGGAAAGTCCATCATCGGCTTAAAATGGATTTTTCGGAACAAAAGGGATGAAAACAACCTTGTTATTCGCAACAAGGCTCGTTTGGTCGCCAAGGGATTTCGCCAACAAGAGGGTATCGATTACGACGAGACGTTTGCGCCGGTTGCAAGAATAGAAGCCATACGGATCTTTCTCGCGTACGCCGCCCACAAGAATATGATGGTTTACCAAATGGACGTCAAGTGTGCGTTCCTGAATGGTGTCCTTCGTGAGGAGGTGTATGTTGAACAACCCGAGGGGTTTGTAGATCCGAGGTTTCCAGACCATGTCTACGCATTAGACAAGGCACTTTATGGTCTCAAGCAAGCTCCACGAGCATGGTATGAAACTCTTACTATCTATCTGCTAGGAGCTGGCTACAAGAAAGGTACAATCGACCCCACCTTATTCCTTCGTAAAACAGGTGATGATTTAATCATTGTACAGATATACGTGGATGACATCATCTTTGCATCTACAAAGCCTGAGTTGTGCACAGAGTTTGAGCACACTATGAAATCACAATTTCAAATGAGTATGATGGGTGAACTGACATTCTTTTTGGGACTTCAAGTCCGTCAGTGCCCTGAAGGCATTTTCATAAACCAATCAAAATATGTTCACGATTTATTAAAACGTTTTGATGTGGTTGGCTCAAACTCTGCTGCTACACCAATGTCCAGATCATTTCAAATGGACGCCGACTTGTCTGGCAAGCCGGTTGATCTAAAGAAATATCGGGCCATGATTGGTTCTTTGCTATACCTCACGGCCAGTAGACCAGATATTGTATTCTCCACGGGTGTCTGTGCTCGTTATCAGTGCGACCCGCGTGATTCACACCTTAAGGCTGTGAAGAGAATCCTTAGGTACCTGAAGGGCACGCCAGACTTTGGCCTTTGGTACCCAAAGGGTTCTAGTTTTGAGCTAATTGGCTACACAGATTCAGATCATGCAGGTTGCAAGTTGGACAGGAAGAGCACATCCGGAGCATGCCAATTCCTTGGGGACAAGTTGGTAAGTTGGTCGTCACGCAAACAGAACTGTGTGTCACTCTCCACGGCCGAAGCTGAGTACATTGCGGCCGCGTGTTGTTGCTCACAAGTTCTATGGATGAAAACCCAACTGGCGGACTTCGGATACACCATGAACCGGATCCCAATCTACTGCGACTCTCAAAGTGCCATTCTGATTACCGCAAATCCAGTACAGCACTCCAAAACAAAGCATATCGACATCCGATACCACTTCATCAAGGATCATGTCGAAAAAGGTAACATTGAACTGTATTTTGTGGAAAGTGACCTTCAGCTTGCTGATCTGTTCACTAAGGCCTTTGATGAGAAACGCCATTTCTTCCTTCTAAGCAAATTAGGAATGCTAGACCTCCCGCCTAAGGTCTAGGGGGAGCTGGGGATCTGTTAGGATGCATGTGTGTAGGGGGAGGCTTGCATATATATAGCATCTTTCGAGGGGGAGTGTCTGTATAATCATATGTTCGTTTGTGCTAACGTTCTCGGATCCACACTACAATGGATACCAACCTGGTCTTTGTTTTGTAGGTGTGGACATTCACAACGACTTCTGATTAAATCAGATCAGGACTCGCGCAAAATCCGATACCGGGGTTACACAGTTAATACCGATGAAAACATATCCAGGTTAGTCGTTACGTTGAGGTCTAGGGACTGAACTTGTGCATTTTTGTGAACTTACAAGTTCAGGGGGTGGATGTGACAAGTTTCTGAACTTACATGTTCGGGGACTAAATCTGTCATCTCCTGGAACATAAGTTCAGGGGCTGTTTTTGAAAACTTTATAAAACTCAAGTTCAGGGACTCGTTTTGCAACTTTCGCGAAACTCGTAGTCCAGGGGGTGTTTGTGCCATTTCCGAAAGTTGAGAGTGAAAAGGGGGTACACTTATCCTTAAACTGATAAGTTGACTTCAAAAATATAAAAAGGGAGACTTGTCCTTTTTCCTTTTATGCTTTTTAAAAGAATTCAGATTTTTTCAAATTCTCTCTCTCTCACTTTCGAACCGCCATCACCACCTTTCCCGCTTCCGGTCACTTTTCCGGCGATCCCGACCTCCGTTCTTCGATCCGACTACTCCCAGACGATCACGGTAAGATTTCGTACACAATGATACCAATTATAACACCTATCTGTTACGTTTTCTTAACTGAATCGAAGCCTAAAGCTTCTTGGATAAACCCGAAACCCAAACTCTTTGGAATGGGTTTTCGGGACGTCCGATCGGTCGTTTGTTGTTTAGAAACTAGTCTAGAACTGATTTAGATCATAATGTACTAGTTTATATGTTCGTTGATCGTGTTTTTGAGCGATTTTGGGTCGTTAGAAAACGAACCGTCGCGCCTGTTCGAAAAACCCGAATCGGGTATTCATAATACCCGAATCGGGTATCTTGAACGCCTTCGAATGTTCATAAATCCCGATTCGGGGTTCTTGAGTATTCGTGTTGGTGTAAGTCCCGATTCGGGAAACCTAGTAACCCGATTCGGGTATTCGGGTTTCCCGCATCGATCCTTCGTGGAACCCTCGTTCTCGTTTTTCAAAATCCCGATCCGGGAAACATGGTTAACCCGATTCGGGTATCCGAGTTTCCCGCATCCGTGTAAGGGTGGACTTTTTGAACTTGTTTTTAAAATCTCTAAGTGTTTTTATCATCTTTACCGATTCGGGTATACTCAAAACCCGAATCGGGTTTCTATAGGAAATCCAAAAATGTTTTCTAAGATACTCTCTTTACCGATTCGGGTATACACCATTCCCGAATCGGGTTTCTTGAGGAAATACACATTTTCAAGTGATCTCAATTCCCGACTCGGGAAACTGAGTAACCCGATTCGGGTACTCGTGTTTCTCGACTCGCGTTGAGTCGAGGTCATGCCAAAATTTTTCACAAGTGTTAGAACTTGGTTGGACTCGAGTGATGTCTTACCCGATTCGGGTTTGACACACTCCCGATTCGGGATTTACCAATACCCGAATCGGGTTTGGTTCACTTGGTTCCTCAACCTTTTCTAAACACTTAGTAGTTCATGACTGTACTAACTTGTCTAATATGTCTATGTGAACAGAAATGGCTCTTCGCAATGCTGCTGACCGCGAGTTGATCACCGATGCCGATCTGAAGCCGATTACTCAGAACAATGAGTACGTTGATCTGAACAACTTCCCGGCCCAAGAACCGGTAATCTTGGAGATTCTGAAGGTGCACCCCATTGCCTACTCTCTTGAGGCAACTGCTGAGGTACCGATGATCTATCTTCAACAATTCTGGCACACGTCCAGAATTGTTCACCATGCTGGAGGCCGTACTCTCGTTGGCCGCGTGGATCAGACGGAAATGTCCGTCACCCTTGCTGATTTCCGCCGTATCTTGCACCTTCCGGCGAACTCCGTTGAGGCTCCCTTTGAGCCCATCGTTGAGACACCGATCCTCTTCAGCGAGATCCTTGCCATCGGTGTCATGGCGAATCCAGGACAGAAGCTGAACGGGATCTCACAGGTGATGACCAACATGCTGCCACCTCTTTGGGCGACCCTGTTCAACATCTTGAACAGATGTTTATCCGCCAAAGTCAAGGGCTCAGAAAGAGCCTCGACTAACATGTGGCATATCATCCACTCGGTGATCTACGGGCGACGGATCGACTACGCTGCCCAGCTATGGATTGACGTAACTCGGGATGTCGACCACGACGACCAGCGCACTAAGCATTCATCCATTCCGTGGATGAGATTCTTTGCCTTGATGATCCGCGACCACATGAGCCGTCATCCAGAAGTCGACCGCAGATCTCGCCACCTGACCTTCAAGAGCAAGCAGATCACCAGATCCAAGACTCGGGAACTCAAACCCGGTCAAGAGGAGATGCCGATACCTCGCCATGTGTTGGCCACCGCGGATAGGGAAGCAGCGAGCGTAGGGTTATATAGGGCGTCCATAGGTCTAGGAGACACGTCCACGGACTCCTCAGAGCCGAGGAGCCCTGCCCAGGATGTGCAAACCGTCCGTCAGTCGGATCGGGCCTTAGGTGCCGAGCCCCGGGGTGCCACTGGGGGCGCCTCCGGATCGGGTGTGATTCGAGTGGACGTAAGGGGGTCGCCGGGTAGAGTAGTTAGTACTTCCGCGGTTCCACATGTGCCTCAGGTCGGTCCGAGCGCGCTCTACCAACGGGCGCGTCAAGCGAGAGGACGTCGCACGCGTCGCGAGTTGATTGACGAACAATCTGACGAGTACTACATTCGCGCCAGAACAAAGAGGTACACCGGCGCTCAGAGATACTCGCCACCTTCTCCATACCAGTCTGACGAACCGGAGCAGCCTATAGCACTATCACCAGAGGTACAGGGTGGGGACGTGGAAGCTTCCCCACAAGAACAAGCACACGTTCCTTCGCCTCCTCAAACCGACGCTGCTCCCGGACCAGATGGAGACCCAGAAGGTGAACCCTCCGGAGATGATTCCGGCGATGCATCCGGCCGTGACGAAGGCCGTGACGAGTCCTCCTCCGATCACACTCCATCCAACCGCGAGGTTGTTGATGTTGAGGCCACCGAGTCCGAACAAGTAGACTTCGATGATGGTTCTTCTGAGGAGGTGGACAACCTCAAGAGCGGCAAGGCTCTTAGAGATGCAGATGAAGAGACTTCCTCTTTCAACGGAGACGACTCCGTTGACATCCTCAAGCAGGATGATGCAGATTCAGACGGCCGGACTGAAGGTCGTGTTGGTGATGAAGATGAAGTGGAAATGGCAGTGGAGAGACAAGGTGATGAAGACCTTGAGGGCGTAGGTGAGGGTAAGAGAAAAGAGACCGTCGACGAAGAGGTCCATTTAGATGAAGAGTGGCTAAGGATAGAAGAACAGGGAGGAGAAGAAGAACCCACTAGGTTAGACACCCTAGGACTCCCATCTACCCCGAGTCATTCCCCCAGAGAGGCAACCCACACTCAGACCGGTCACTTGTTGACGTCAGGTCAAGACGCTGGCAGCCAACCAGCGCATCTGCACGCCCAAGCCACCCACTCGGCCATCTCTCAACAGATGGTCGTTTCATCTTCGCACGGGGATATAGCACAACTTCCACCGGCCACTCACTCGGAGTCTGCCGGTGTTGATATCAGAGAGGAGCTGCCCCCCCTCTCGACTTCATTTCGTGCACCAATAGTCTTAGATCCAATTACCGAGACGTTTACCGTCATTCACTTGGATAGGACACCTCTTGGAGCACCATCCGCCCGCCCGAGTGGCCTGGCCGGAACGGGGGGAGTCGGAGCGTCTGATGACGCCCTTCGAGGATCCACCGGAAGTCCTGACATCGTCAACCTTACACCAGCGATGACTTCAGGCCGAGAGAGCACCTCAGTAGGACTCTTCTCGTCAACCGGAGCCCAAGTGGCACCGGGTACTGTACTACCGGGACTGGGTCCGACGGATTCGGGCGACATCCTTAAAGTCGTCCAAGCCAGATTCGCGGAGCTCGACCGCGCCGAGGCCTCTCGCAATGCCAAACTGGAGGCGTTCGAGAGTGCTCTCAACGAGCAAAGGGGAGAGATCGAGACACTGAAGTCTCGTGATGCCGAACGGGAGGAAGAACTGCAAGAACTACGACGCCAAGCAAAGGGCAAGTCGACCGAGCTTCAGTTGCATCAGTCAGTGGCTCCTCCTCGTACCGAGCCAGTCCTCCGCCTTCAGCCTCCGCAACCAGCACCTCAGGGAGCCATTCCGGGCTACGTTCATGAAGACGAGTTCAACATGACGGTCTCCGCGCTGACGACTCAGAACGACAAGCTTTCGGCCAAGCTCAAGCGCGCGGAAGAACGTCTAGCCGCCAGGGATGCTCAGTTGCGAGAGAGGGACGCACAGTTGGAGGCCGCCAACCGTCGTATCCGCGAACTCGAGGCAGCGTGCCGGCCTCAGGCTCAGTCCTCCAAACGGGGACATGATGACACTGACCCGGGCGCAGGTCCTCATGAGGGGGAGATGCAGGGAGCCAAACGACCTCGCATCGGCCTCGCTCAAGCCTCGGGTTCCGCGCCTGCTACTACAGCTTCAGCATCACAACCTGCCAGCTCGAGTGCCCCGTCCGAATCCGCCGCCGCCGATACTGCCTTCATAGACTCAGATACGGAGGCGATTCCCGACATGGGGAGCTGGCGCTACGAGCCAATTCCGGCAGGTGAGGTAGTTGAATTTCCTCAACTGACCGAGACAGCAGGGATAGAGGTCGTTCCCCCAGAAGCAGCACCGAAAGTCCCTTCAGATTTTCAGATCCCGGAGGAAGCCCGGAAGATTCTTCGGTCGCTCGCTCAGAGCCTCAGGATTTACAAGAAGGGGGACGACATTCTCCAAAACGCCGACTACACCAGCTTCATGTCAGCGTTCGAGTTTCCCACTCCGGACGCTCCTCGCACAGTTCACTCGACAGATCCAGAGACTTCCGCTCCAGTTGTCATCCAGCTCAACTGGAACCACTCCGTCATATTCAGGCCATTCCTTGAGGAATCCTTCAGTCGCATCTTCCAGCAGGAGAACCTGCACGTCTGGTCAAGAAAGGTGTATTTCGGGATCTCGCACATCAAGAACAAGAGAAGAAGGACTGCATACGTACATCAGAGGATGTGCAACTGGGCCACTCACGGACGTCAAAGAATCAGACGTCGTTTCATCAAGGTAACTGCGATGCGCCCCTACAGACATGGCCATCAGTTATTCCTTGAGTACGACGTCCGTATGTACGGGACCGGCATTCCTCGTGGTGTTTTGCAAGACTGGACCTTCACGGAAGCAGATCTGGACCGAATTCACCTTGAAGACCTTCTGACGCTCATCAAGTACCTCCAGGGCCCGATACTCCGACCTGAGCACTACAGAGACGGCACCGAAATCTTGAAGAAGTATGTTCGTCATGCGATCACCCTCGCGCGTGTGACGGACTACCAGCTTGCTATCGAGAGCCGCCAGCCGAAGGTCAACCTGCTCCGTCCGAACCTGCTCGTACCTGGTATCGACGCTTATCTTCCATACATGCCAACCAGGATACCGGAGCACGGGGTTCTTTATGTGACGATGAAGAAGAGGGAGCGAAGATTCATGCGATTTAGCGAACTTGCTAAATTCTGCGACGGGACCCTTCTCTACGTCTTCAACGGGATGCAGAGCAGACTTCTGGCTGATCAGGTACCGAGTCGGAAGTTCGTGGACGGAAAGGGAAAGATTTTGGAGGCAATGAACCTGATCGAGAGAAAGCTCAAAGAGAGACTGATGTACAGACGAGTGGAAGCGGCTATGCAGATGCGTGCTAGGATCATCGGTGAATGGGAGGAGTTCCTTCAGATGTCGAAGTGGGAACCGGCGCTTGAGCTTCCACCACCCTTCTGACTTCTTCCCAAAGGGGGAGATTGTTAGACCCTACTTTGAGGTTGTGAAGAAGTCAAGGGTCTATCTTGTACTTTATCTATTCTTACTTTTGCTTTAGTTTATGTTTGCCCTCTTTTGTAAAGAGTCATAGACTCTAAGGGCTTATCTTGTAATTCACTTATACCTAGTGCTATATATACCAAGCTATAGCCTAGGGTTTGTTAGACTTGTTGGTAGCCTACTTTTTCTATGAGAAGCAATCCCTAGAAATTCCTTATTCTCTTTTGTCTTCTCCATCTCATTTACCAACATTCTCACCATTATTGTTCTTCAATGCTTAATCATTAGCTTGTATTTCTCTCCATCTTTCATTCTCACTCATTTTGGGACTCACAAAAGCCGCTCAAAACCCCAAAATTTGGGATTTGAAATTTGGGTTAGGAAAAGATTGGTGTTATTGGAGGTTTGTTGTAGGGTTTTAGGGTTTGATGCGAAAGAAAAGGGCTATTGTTGCTTAAGGTGTTTTGATTTTGAATGGTGGTACCTGGTAATCTGGTATGTGGGTTTTGACTTTGACAAGATTAAGTTGATATGGGTTTTCATCAAAGGGAAGTTAAGAGGGTGTTTATAAACTAAAATAATCTTTTGATATATATAATATTTTAAAAGTTATAAAAAGAATAAATGATACTTTAAAAAGAAATTTAAGAGAGGGTATAATAGACATTTTAACTATTTTTACTATTAATTTTGATTTAAAAAGATTAAAAATTGATAACAATTGATATTTGGGTAAACATGATATTTTGATAAGTTAGAAAGGGTATATATGATATTTGTAGTTTAGGTTGGGCAAATATGATATTTTGAGTTTTAATAAGGGTATATATGAAATTAACCCTACTTTTTAATATATCCTTTCACTAACAATGTTTATTAAATATGAACTAATAAAAGTGCAATTGTGTAATTTAAAAGTGTAATTATATTATCAAGCTGTTAAGTGTTATTTTTACTTTTACGTTATAATATTTGTTAGGTTTATTGTCTTCTTTTGAAAAATTAACGTTAATTCAAAATTAATATTTCTATATTAAATTACTTTTGGTGTTAAAATGCTGTGACCCATGACCGTTATTGTTAGAAATATTTTTGTTATTTAGGTTTTGTTAGAATTTTTTTTTTTAGAGTTTAGTTTTTAAGGCCATTCGCTATGGGGCGTGTCATGGAGCCGGTACCGAACCGGTACCCCCCGGCAACACCGCCGAGGGTATCCGGCACGGTAGCCGGCATGGCACCATGCTGCCGAGTTTGGTGCCAATCTCTCTCTCTCTCTCTCTCTCTCTCTCTCTCCTTTGTGTCTATCTCTCTCTTCTTTCTCTCTCTCTCTCTCTCTCTCTCTCTCTCTCTCTCTCTCTCTCTCTTCTCTCTCTTCCTTTTTATTATTTTTTATTTTTTTAATTAAATGTTTAGATTGGTATGAAATTGGTATGAATATGGATGGAATGGTATGATATTGGTAAGGTGTTGGTAAACTTATGTGGCGCTGAGGTGGCAATGGTACCAACCGGCACCATTGTGGATGGCTTATGTTTGTTAAAAATTTATAATAACAAGACTCGAATTTTAGACCTTACATTTGAAAACAAATGAATCAACCACTAGAACAATATTGATTTATGAAAAATATCTTTTTATATATT
This sequence comes from Centaurea solstitialis, assembly GCA_030169165.1. Classification (NCBI taxonomy): domain Eukaryota; kingdom Viridiplantae; phylum Streptophyta; class Magnoliopsida; order Asterales; family Asteraceae; genus Centaurea; species Centaurea solstitialis. The sequence continues at coordinate 16,503,890 of CM058042.1, forward strand.
TTTATTATCAAATGATCTCAAAACTTAGATCATCTCTCTTAAGCCATCCTTAACTGTACCACTCATACCAGCTGCCACCTTAACGCCACATTAACTTTACCACCACCATACCATTTCATCCTTACCCGTACCAATTCCATACCATTCTAATTAATTAGTTAAAAAGAAGAGAGAGATAGAGAGAAAGGTGGGGTGGGGTGGGGTGGGGCGTAGGAGAGAGATCGGCATGGGGGTGCTGGTTGGGGCCTCTACTAATCCTGTACTGGTTCACCACGGCGATGTTACCGTCGGTACCGGGCTGGTACCGGCTCCTCTACCGACCCCGTTAAGGATGGCTTTATATACCAAAAGACTCCAAAAGTAAAAAGTGTATTATTTAGGTCCGGCAGCTTTCATTCGTTGGATTTTGAATTAGGAAAAATGTCATTGTTATGTTTCAAAATAAGAGAAATAAGTCTAACATAAATTAATGATTAAACTACAGGTTGTGTCCCTTTGGTTATGTGGAAGTTATGGATTAAGTCCTCTAAACGAAATGATGCACACATCTTCACTATCACTTTACTTATAGATTGGGATAGCTTTGTTAAGTTTGGGATAATAATATATTTTTGTTTTTAACAATATTTGATCTCTTTATATAATATTAAAAAAAGAATTCATATAAACAAAAAAGAAAAGTAAAACCATGTATATTAGATATACAATTTTAATCAATGTTTTGAAAACCGGACCGGTCATCAAACCGGTTGTCCTAGTGGTTCACTGGTTCAACCGGTCGGACCGGTCGAACCGTTTTAAAGAACCGGACGACGTCATAATTATTTTTAAAAATAATAAAGTTATAATAAGTTCAAAAACACTTCTAACATCAAAAATACTTAAATACAATATTTGGGAAGTACATCATCTTCGTCATTGTTTTAATTTCATAGAATATCATATATAAAAGATGTAACAAATATATAGCATACTAATATAACTATGTTCATGAAAATACTAACTTTGCATTTGGGAAGTATATGAAAAAAAAAGAAAGAAAAAACGGTTTAAAGCGGTTTAAAACGGTCCGGTTCAGCGGTTCAATCTCCCGGTTCAAACGGTTCTCACTGGTTCAATGCCTAGAGGTTTGACCGGTTCTATTGAACCAGTTTCCCTGCCGGTTCCCAGTTCAACCGGCCAGTCCGGTCCGGTTTTCAAAACCATGATTTTAATATACTTGTGCATCAACGCTTTACTTAATTGATAGAGACCTATTCACACGGTTACACCTTGTGTCCCTCCTTTGTACCAGCATTCTCCCTTCTCTTTTTTCCTCACTTTCCTCCCCATCCATTTTTCTCAACTTTGACCACCCAACACCGCCCCCTTCTCCTTGGGTAACCCATCTCCATATCTGGTTTGGATTTAAACATAGCTTTCAGTTTCAATTTACAAATGTAGAACAGTATTTTCCTTTTATTTGAAGGTTTCCATTTAATTACAAATTTTGATTCTTTTGTGCCTTGTCTCTTTAACTTTCAAGAGATGGGTGCTTTTGATGTAGTGTCGGACATTGATTTAGGGTTTTCATCATCCCAAACGAAATTGTGTTTTCATGCATGATTCTTATATATAATAATATAAGAATCAGTTGGCGCAAAATAGAGAACAAAATCTTAAATTTTTCGATTTTAAATAATTCTTTGAAAAATGCTCTAATACACTTAAAAAGGTTGATCTTTTCGTAGCGTATAATTATGCAGACTTAGTTGGACTGTTTATAAAAGAACTGGACAAGATAGAACAATGTTTATATATGGTATATGTCGCACTAAACGTGAGATCGTGACTTTTTCCAATCCCATCGTATCCCGTACTAAATATAACCTATAAAAATATTATGCCATAAGCCACCGTCAGAACGCAACAAAATATAATTACAATATGAGCAAAAAACTGTCATTTTATAATTGGCAGGTTCCATTTGTCAAATTCATGAAATGGATGAATTAAAAGCCAAAAAGAAACAAACGATTTTGTCAAATATAGCTTCATATTCAATATCTGCAAAAAAACGACGTTTTACCTACTTAATATATGTCAATTTATTAAAATGGCATTACTGTCATCCTCATAAGAATATGTGTCAACACGTACACCCAAATGCCACCAGCCACCTTGCCATTATTGTTTCTTGATGATCAAAAGAATATTTGTCAACATGTACAAATAAAATGGTATATATATAACTTAAAATAAATGGTAAATGAATAATTATTGTTTATTTCTTATATTAAACAAAAATCTTGGCTTTTAAGTTTGAGAAACTTGTTACTCATAAGCTAGTTGTTGTAATTTGAAAAAATAGTTTTTGGTTAATAAGTTATCTCTTAGTTTATAAATTAATCACAATTTATAAAAACTAATTGATAGGATGAATGATAATATAAAATACTTTAAAGACATGAAAGTTCTAATGGAAAGACTAGGCATAATTGGAAAAAAGACCGGCAAAATATTATTGAAGCTTGCTTACCAAGTAGTCTTGTTCAATAAGTTTAAAAAATAGTTCCTAAAAATAACCTAGCGTTCTAACCATTAATGTTTACAACAAACGTGGAATGAAATATGATTATTTAACGAAGAATAAGTGGTGCACGTAAATTGATTGCTAAATAGTGTTTGTTGGTTTTTTCCAACTTATGGCCCGAAGCGAACTAGTTGATTTTGTGATTTTTGATTTTCTGCTATACATGGTTTTTGATTTATGCATTCACTTGACTTAGACATGGATCATATAATGTCTCGCATTGATCATCAAACACTTCAATGTCTCAAGATACATGATTTGGTTTAATCGTTACATTTTGTTTTGATGTATTTGGAATGATAAAAAAACTTATGGTTATGTGTGTTTTTTTAATGTTTTCGGATTAATGTAAAACTTGTTATATATATTTTTAGTGTTTGAACTTATGGACATCAAATTTTTGGTTATATATATATATATATATATATAGGAAAATGAAAAAATACATAGAAATGCTTGAAATCGGGTTGACCTGATGGTTGAACCAGTTGAACCATGACTCCATCCTCACTGGTTATACTAAAAAACCAGTTTTTAAAACTTTGGTTTTTCCTTAATGCAAGTTATTTTGCTGCCCTTGAAATATAAAAGTTCTAAAGGATACAAATGAAGTTATACTATGGCATATGAAACTTGTACAATTTCTAAAGTTAAGATATTTGACCCTAAAACAACAACAATATGCCTCATGAAACATTTATGCATATACAACTTATATCAAACAATACTCTAAAGTATATACCAACTTATTTTATGTATGTTTTATTTATGGGTTAAGTACACAAAATGTATCCAAGTTATCAACTTTTATCATTGTGTGTACTCAACTTTCAAACTTACCAATTAATGTACCGAACCTGTTAAAATTATCATTTAATGTATTTCGTGACAAGTTGAATACACTTTCGTGATAAGTTGGATACATTAAATGGTAGATTTTGATAAAGTTGGATACATACAATGACAATTTTAGCAAGCTCAGTACATTAATTGGTAAGTTTTAAAGTTGATTACATACAATAATAAAAGATAACAACGAAAGTGTATTCAACGCAAGGACAACAAGGAGGGTATGTTGCCAAAGACCAGGAGCGGATTCTGACTTTGCAAGCCAATAGTTGTTCTCTAATTCTTCTAGAAACATTGAAAAATAAAAATTTCTAAAAAATATTTTCAAGATGTATTAATAAAATAACTCATGTCTTAAAAGGAAAAACATCAAATAGTTTATACCATTTCAATGAAGTTATGTTTTTTAATTATACAAAAAACATGATTTGTTCGTCTATTAAGTAAAAAAATAAGGGTTGTGCTTAACAAAAAACAGTGATTTGTTCGTCTATCAACTTTTAATATATTCTTGTACATTTTTAATCGGTTATGAATTTTTTGAAAGTCAACAAAATTATTAAGCAAGAATTAAAAAGAGAAAGCAAAAGAAACACAAAATAAAACAAAAAAGGAACCTATCGAAAAGATCACTTAACAAAGACCACAAAGGTTACTAGACCTAAACAACGGAAAAGAGAGACAAATCAAGCTACTGGATGGGAGAAATATGGTGCGGCCTGGGAGCAAATGCTCCCAACTCAAAGACTCCTTGTGTGATCATCCCGAAATCCAATCAAAATCTCCGAACTCTTATTTTCGTAAATAAAGCCTCTTTCTAAAGCAACATATCACTAAAATAAAGAGAAGCCCAAAGAGGCCCAAAGAGAAGCCCAAAGAGACATTTGTCATATCCAAGGTTCTAAATGACGTGAGGCGTGACATGACGGCGAGACCAAGTTTCAAGCCTTACGAGTTATGGCGAGACCATGACGTTTTTCAAAGCGTGCCCTAAGGCGGGATACACACATACTTGTTATAGTTATAATTGATATAAAATATATAGAACTTATAAAAAATGATATCAAGAATGCAAAATCGGTATTAAATATCATGAATATCTAGTCACTATTTTCTTTAATCCTCAAAAAATTCATGTTCGATTATCCATGTACGAAATGGAGATTAAGCATTTACCTATTTATGGTTTTAGTCTTAATGTTTTCTTTTTATGTTATTCAAGTCTACGTCTTATAAATAGTTATCATTAATTTATATATAAAAAATAAGCTTAAGCCTTACAAAATAACTCGTTGTAACATGCCATAACGCACCATACGCACCATAACGCGTTACAATATAAGTCAAGCCTTAGAGTGGAGCCATAGGGGTTAACGTGGCGCGCGGCGACCCCAAGCCTTGACGCCATAACGCGCCATAACGTGTTATTTAAAACCATGGTCATATCCTTTTACTGTTATAATTTAAGCCTTGTATGGCAAAAATAAGCTAGCTTTTAAGCTAGTACATGTTTAGATGGGCCATAAGCTAGCTTATCGAAACGCTAGTTGGAGTAGTGTTTTAAGAGTTTTTGTAGCTTCTTCCAGTTATACTCTTATTAATATTAATTATTATACCCAATATACGTTTTTTCGTCATTTTACATACTCATTAGCTAGTTTTTGTGACACATGATTTATTCATAAGCTAGCTTATCAGCTATCAGCTAGTTTGCCAAACACAACTTTTTATTGGAATTCAAAATATATTCCTATCTTTTCCATATATAACTCTCCTTGTTTCTTGCTTCCTACGTTGCAAGTTTCCTTTTTACCCACAATTTTTTTGTATTTATGCTTGCTTTCCCCTGTATTGTTTTCAAGAAGAAATATAGTACCAATTTTAATCCATTGATTTTGATATGGTATCAGAGCGGTTTCTGACCTAAAAACACCAAACCCAAGCAGCCGTCATCATCATCTATGGCTGGCGACAAAGACGACGCTGCCTCGAAACATGACACCGGCCCTGATGTAAACTCACCCCTATACATACATGCTTCGGATTACCCGAAACAAATGCATGTCAACGACGTTCTCACCGACAACAACTACGCTGACTGGTCACAGGAGATGATGAACTTCTTGTTTGCCAAAAACAAGGTCCGTTTTATCGATGGGTCCATAAAGAAACCGGAGAAGACTGCTATGGATTATATGGCATGGATGCGTTGTGACGCCATGGTGAAAGGATGGCTCACAACGGCCATGGAAAAGGATATCCGGAATAGTGTGAAATACGCAAGCATTGCCGGTGAAATCTGGAATGATCTACTGGAACGTTTCGGCAAGGAAAGTGCCCCTAGGGCATATGAATTAAAACAAATCCTTACCGGAACACAACAAGGAGGCGCCTCCGTTTCTGCCTATTACACGAAGTTACGCGGTCTTTGGGATGAGATGCAGGCTGTTCTTTCAATTCCACGTTGTACATGTAACGGTGTACATGTGATGTTGGAAAGAAAATAGTAGAACTCAAGGAAAAGGAAAGGCTTTACGAGTTTCTTATGGGTCTTGATGACAAATTTTCCGTCATCAGAACACAGATTCTCGCTGTGAGTCCGGTTCCAAGTTTGGGAAACGCTTACCACCTTGTAGCGGAAGACGAACGGCAAAGAACGATATCCGGTGACAAGAAACCCGTGACTGAATCTGCCGCTTTTAGAACCTTTACGCACGGCCGAAAAGAAGGCAACTCCAACCATCAACGAGATAGACCTACCATAAAAGACAACAAGCGCAGCGAGGTAGTGGAACACTGCACTTTTTGTGGCAAAGATGGCCATAACAGAGAAGGTTGCTTCAAACGAGTAGGATATCCCGACTGGTGGCCGGGAAACAAAAAGCGAGACGAAAGTAAACCAAAGGCTGCTTGCATCGAGACGAATACAAGCCCAGTTCCAGGTTTGACTAATGAGCAATATGAAACTTTTCTGAAACACTTTGCAGGCAGTGGGAAAAGAACAAAGGATGATCCGACTCCGACGGCTTTCATGGCAGGTAAAACTGATTTTGAAGACGATTGGGTAATTGATTCGGGATCAACCGAACACATTACTCATAACGTCGAGATACTTGAAAACAGGGTCCAAACTCGCAATGAGGACCCGGTCGTCATTCCTAACGGAGATTCTATACCCGTTGAAGGAAAAGGTGAATGCACCTTGTCGGGAGGTGCTAAAATAAAAGGGATTCTTCATATCCCTAAGTTCACTTGCAATCTTTTGTCGGTTAGTCGATTGAGTAAAGATCTCCAATCAGTGATAATGTTTTTTCCTGATTTTTGTGTAATGCAGAAACTTCACACGAGGAGCTTGATTGGTGCGGGTGAGTGCAGAAGAGGTCTTTACCGGATGGGGATGTTTGGAACCAAGAAGAAGGCTCTAATGACAACTACGGATGTCTGGCACAAACGGCTTCGTCACGCTTCTGGTGATAAACTTACCCGGATCGATTTTCTTAAGAATGTTTCCTTCAATAAGTTGTGTGATTCTTGTTCTAGAGCTAAGCACACTAGACTTCCTTTTCAAGACAGTGAAATTAAAACCATTGATTGCTTTGAATTATTACATTGTGATGTTTGGGGAAAGTATCGTTCTCCCTCGTTTTCGGGAGCATATTATTTTTTAACCATTGTCGATGATTTTAGTAGGGGTGTGTGGGTTTTCCTTCTAAAACACAAACATGAAGCAAGCAAGTGTCTCATTAACTTCTATAACTTGATAAAAACCCAATTTGAAAAGTCGGTTAAAAGAATTAGAAGTGATAATGGGGGGGGGGGGGGGGAATTCACATCCAATGAGATGGTTAACTTTTATGGTGAGAAAGGAATTTTATTGGAAACAACGTGTCCTCACACCCCACAACAAAACGGGGTGGTGGAACGAAAGCATAGACATCTCCTTGAAACCACACGGGCTCTTAGATTTGAGGCCAATCTCCCCAAAGTATTTTGGGGCGAATGTGTGTTGACCGCTGCGTACATTATTAATCGGTTGCCATCTAAAGTGATAAAGAATAAAACCCCCTATGAAATCATTTTTCAACAAAGACCAGACTACGAACACATGAAAGTTTTTGGGTGTTTGGCGTACTTTAGAAGTAATGAGACCAAGGGGGATAAGTTTGAAGCAAAAGGGAGGCCCGGGGTGTTTTTGGGTTACCCACAGGGGACCAAAGGTTATAAGATATTCGATATTGAAAACAAGAAGATAATTGTTTCACGGGATGTGAGGTTTCATGAGAACCAGTTTCCTTTTTACAAGGAAAATGATGAATGCGAAGATGATGATCCATTGAAAGCTAATGATGGGATGTATAATGGGTCAATCCATTATGATACCGAACAGGATAAGTGGGACAATAACAGTGGACAATCCACTAATGACCAAGGCCCAAGTGAACCAAATGTCTTGAACCAAGACTGTGATGAAGAGAGCTTAGGTCCAGAAAGTGATGGACCACATGTGGATCCTGGAACCATCAATGAAAATCAACAAGCTCACTGTGAATCACAAGGTATCACCACTGAACCTATGATCACTATTCCGAATCGTGAGAAAAGAAACAAGAGTCAACCGAAGCGCTTTGATGATTACCATGTCCAACTTCCCCCATCGGTTGACCATGCACAAGCTTCACCAAGTCAAGCATCCTCAACGGTACATCCTCTGTCTAATTTTGTTTCATACAAAAATTTTTCTGATACTCACAAAGCTTTCTTGGCGGCCATCGATTCTAACGTTGAACCAAAGCATTTTTATCAAGCCGTTAAAAATGACAGGTGGAAAGAAGCTATGAGAAAAGAAATTCAAGCTTTAGAAAAGAACGGGACATGGACATTGGAAGATCTTCCCGACGGAAAACATGCCATTGATTCAAAATGGGTTTATAAAGTCAAATATAAACCCAACGGTGAGGTTGAAAGATACAAGGCTCGTCTCGTTGCGAGAGGGTTTACTCAAATGGAGGGTGTTGACTATCATGACACGTTCGCTCCGGTTGCTAAGCTTGTTACTGTCAAAACTCTCTTGGCCGTGGCGGTGAAAAGAAACTGGGAAATCCACCAACTCGATGTTAACAATGCCTTTTTGCATGGCGACTTGAATGAAGAAATTTACATGAAGATTCCCCAAGGTTTTGCAAAGGAAGGAGATACAAGAGTTTGCCGCCTGCGAAAGTCATTGTATGGTTTAAAACAGGCTTCACGCAATTGGTATCAAAAGTTTACTAATGCCTTAGTCGACCTTGGTTTCAAGCAGTCTCGAGCCGACTATTCTCTTTTCATTCACAAGGAAGACGAAAGTTTTGTCGCAACTCTTATTTATGTAGATGATGTGGTGGTGGTTGGAAACGACCCGATAAAAATACAAGCAACGAAAGACGACTTGGATAAAAAGTTTAGCATCAAAGATCTAGGAAATCTCAAGTATTTCCTTGGTATAGAAATGACTCGAACGTCCGAAGGTCTTGTGCTAAATCAACGTAAGTACATACTTGACATCCTTGAAGATTGTGGGTTACAAGGATGCAAGCCGAGCCCGTTTCCCATCGAGCAGAATTTGAAACTTGATAGAGCCGACAAGGAACCAAAGGTTGATGCCGGTCGTTATCGTCGTATTGTTGGCAGATTGCTCTACTTACAAGCTACGCGACCAGACATAACCTACTCAGTGAATGTGTTGAGTCAGTTCGTAGCAGACCCGAGACAACCACACTTGGACGCTGCCCATAGGGTTCTTCGCTACTTAAAGGGAACTCCAGGACAGGGAGTTTTTTTTCCACGTGAGGGAGGATGTTCACTCACGGCCTACTGTGACTCGGACTGGCTCGGATGTCCTTACACCCGAAGGTCACAAACTGGGTATTTGCTCCTTCTTGGTGGTGCACCAATATCCTGGAAAACCAAGAAGCAATCAGTTGTCTCGCGTTCCTCTGCTGAAGCAGAATATAGGTCCATGGCGTCTACCGTTAGTGAAACTCTTTGGGTGAGATGGCTCCTGAAAGAATTGGACGTTGACATGGCGAAGCCAACTCCTTTGTTTTGTGATAATCAAGCCGCCCGTCACATCGCCAACAATCCGGTCTTCCACGAAAGAACTAAACACGTTGAAATGGATTGTTTTTTTGTCCGTGAAAGAGTAGAGTCACAGGAGATTGAGCCACTGTCCATTGCATCTACAATGCAAATCGTCGATCTTCTCACCAAAGGATTAGGAACTGACCAGTTGCGGTTCTTACTTGACAAGTTGGGCACTCGTAATCTACATGCTCCAACTTGAGGGGGAGTATTGGAATTCAAAATATATTCCTATCTTTTCCATATATAACTCTCCTTGTTTCTTGCTTCCTACGTTGCAAGTTTCCTTTTTACCCACAATTTTTTTTGTATTTATGCTTGCTTTCCCCTGTATTGTTTTCAAGAAGAAATATAGTACCAATTTTAATCCATTGATTTTGATACTTTTACCTGAGATAACTTCAAACACAAACTATCCTATATTCTATCTAAAATGACTCAAACATCAACTCTAAAGAATTTTGAAATGTTATGACTTTAGCTAAAATATGTTCAAATGGTATCGCAAAATATTATTCGTCCCCTATCTGCCAAAAATGAAAAGGGGATTACCATAGTCAAATTGCCGATAAATATTGGAAGGAGCCAACTATCGTGAACCCACCACCCGGTTTGGTCTCTGTTGTCCTTGTGGAGAAGAAAGAAAGGAGAGGTTGGTTTTAGAGGTTTTCGACCAACGCAAGGAGAAGATGGGCAAGTGGTGGTGGTGGTAGGAACGAAGGTAGGAGGAGGGGTGGGGAAAGGGAAGAGGGACGGGGGATAAATATGATTTTTGCATGTTTATTGGAAGGTCGGTAGAGTTTCGTCGGAAGGGATGAACTAACGAGGGTAGGAGACAAAATGATTTTTATTTTTGTTGGGTCTTTCAAGTTTTATTATATACATTTTCATCTCTAATTTAAAAGAAGTTATGTAAAATGTTTTAGAAAATGAAAAATGGAAAACTAATGTTAGTTGTGGAAAACTGTTTTCATTTTCATAGAAAACGTTTTCAGGAAATGGAGTTGGATTTTCATTTTCAATTTTCATAGAAAATTTTAGAAAACTCGTTTACTTGGAATGATGGGGTTTTCATTTTTAGAAAATTAGAAAACTCGTTTAGTTGTGCATTTTCCATTTACTTTTCATTTTCCATTTTTCATTTTTTCAAATATTGATACGGCGGCGGTGACATCGATGGCGGCAAAGATGGTGGCCTCGGCGGCGACGGCGGTGGTCCCGGCGGCCTCGGCGGTGGTGGCGGTGGCCTCGGGGGGCTTCGGCAGCGTCAGCGGTGGCCTTGGCAGCGATGGTGGTCGCCTCGGCGACGATGACGGAGGCCTCGGTGGCGTCGGCGGTGGCCCCGGCGGAGTCGACGGTGGCCTCAGCGGTGTCGGCGGTGGTGGTGGCGGTGGCAGCGGCGGTGGGAGGGTGGTTGCGGCGTTGGCGGTGGGCGATGGCTGCGGTGGCGGCGACGGTCGTCGCGGTGACGAGAAGAGGACGGCGGTAGCGCGATGGCAGTGGCGAGCGGCGGGGACGGTGGCGGCGGACGCAGCGGTGGCGACGGCAGTGGTGGTGGCCGGCGACGAGAAGGGGATGACAATTGAAAATGAAAATAGAAAATGAAAATGAGAATTGAAAAACTATAAAAAGTAGTTTTCTATTTCAAATGTAAATTTTGAAAATGAAAATTTTGTTTTCTTAGAAAAAAATTTCTAAATTGAATCAAGTAAACAAGTTTTCTAAGTTTTAATTTTCATGGAAAAATTTTCTAGAAAAGAAGAAATTTTTCTAGAAGTAAACATATCCTAACTACTTTATGCAATACTTTACGTGGTTGTTCAATTTGTAAGTTACATTATTTATTTTAGAGAAAAGTTGGTATTTGTGACGTCATTTGATTGATAGTCAAAGTAATTTCATAGTAAAGCTTAGGTCGATTTGTGTGCATGTCGACTAGCTAGGAGTCTGGAAAATAAAGAAGGAAAAATCTTAAGGATTATTTGTAGGTCTCAAATCGGTTGACCTATGAAGATAAAGTCCAAATGTTTAATTTTATTTTTTTTATCAATTAAGCTAAGCCTACGAGATTTAGATTTTTAAATTAATTCAGATGGCCTTGGTTTTTATATCTTTTGGGGAAAGGGGGATTGTTTCTTTTGTGGGTGGTTCTATGGTTTGTTTGTGAGTTTGAATTAGGGACGGACCCACTATGGTGTGGGTGGTAGATGCCATCTCTTTATCATAGTGTAAAATTTTTAGGGTTGTGAGAGGTTTGCATCATATTTTTTTGTTGGATGCAATTATATATTTTTTGCAACTACAATAATAACATAAGGATCTATAGGCAGACATAGAGTTGGTTTTTTCTGAAAGGCAGAGAGACAGAGTTGTGCTGTTGTGCATGCTATTTTCTCCGCTTCTCAGCATGGGTTCGAATCTTAGTAGAATCATTTTTTTTAGTTTTTAATCTTTAATTTGCTATTTTTCTAGATTTTTGAGAATAAAAGACTCGAACATAATCAAAGCTTCTCTAGCCTAGTGGTAGAGTTAACATCCTGGGGGAGGGTCAATGGACGATATCCAGGTTCCGGGCCGGCTTTCGGGCCGGTTTGAGACCAACGTAGATTAGTTGGGTGCCCGAATGGATACTGGATACCGCAAGAACGTGTTTCTGAGTGATGGAGCTAGTGGGATGAGAAATCTGATTCTGAAACTTGTGGGTTACTTGGATCTTCTTGACGGATCATGTTGAATTCACTTTCCGAATATGTTATTTCGACCCTACGTCCGGGTTACACGAAATCCAGATTATGGGATAATCCAACAAGGAAACAATCTCTAATCTTGGCACCAAAAAGAGATATGCAATTAGGGTTTTCAGTGTTGTTTTGGTTTCTTGTGGTTATCAATAATGAAGCCATCATCACTCATTTATATTGATTGATGATTTAAGGGTCAAGCAAAATAATCCAGAGGATATCTCTTAATAATTGAAGATATCTCTTAAGCCATCCACAGCAGTGCAGGTGGTATGACCTGCACAGGCTGCCACCTCAGCGCCACATCAGCTTTACCACTACCTTACCATTACCATACCATTTCATCCACAACCGTACAGGTCATACCACTTGTATGATTTTTTAAATACTTCAAATTAAAATTAACTACATTAAAATTAAAATTAACAATTAAAATTAAAATTACATTAAAATTAACAATTAAAAGTTTAATATTCGAAAGGAGGCCAATCGTATAGATCGCGCAACCGTGCCTTCTCTCGTAACGTAGTCTCCAAAAGGGTACCCGAGAGATGGTTGTGCGGTGATGTGTAGAATTGAAAGTGTGCCATCCTTTGTTTTTCTTTAAGTATATCGACAAGCCCGGTGTTCGTGAGTGCGAGAGCGCCTACTTGGGTTGACATGCCCGTGTTGGTCTCTGTTGTCGAAGACGAAGACCCCGCACGTCTCACCGCGTTCCGACCCATTGGTCGTGGCCGTTCGGTTTGTGAGCGTTGATCATCATCCCCGAGGTTCATGTAAGTACGGGCATCGGAATCGCCGGGGGAGCCCGTTTGGGTTTCGGACGTTTTCGACCGTTTGTTTGTTGGCGCGCGGATGTCCGATGGGTTCATCATTTCCACCGGGTTGAACTTCGGGCATTCGACGAGAACTCTCCAAGCGGATTGGTGAGGGAATGTTCGATGATACTCGCTTCGGTATCGCTCGTTAGCTCGTTCCAAGAGATTAACGTGGGATTCGCCGCTACGTCGCGAATTCAATGTGTTGTTGTATATACAAGCGAATTTCGAGACCCCCGATAGAAGCAATCTCACTTTGGTTTGCACGGCGTCAGTTGAGCGGACGGTGGGGTCGTACCGCATGCGTATGTCTAACGACCTTTTAACGGCCCCCCAAAAATTTTCTACTTCAAAAATCCAAAATTAAAAAAACATTAGCGAATACTTATTAAGTACGTAAAAAACGGTTTTTTATTTACCTCTCGTTCGATAGTTACCTATGGTTGAATCCTCTGAGGTTTCGGCCCACGCTTTCGCCAACACGACTTCCTCCTCACTTGACCATGGTTTAGGAGGCGCTTTAGTTTTGGTCGGGTTAGCACTCGAGCTCGTTTCTACGTTCTTACCCTTCCCACGTTTTTTACCTTTGGGTTGTGGCGGCGGTGGCGGTGATGGCGACTCCGGTTGGGTCTCGGGTACCTCCTTGTCATCTCCCCACGATTGCGGTGACGAGTTGGTTCCATCTCGTGGTTCCCACACTTGTGACGGCGGGGGTTGCATGGTGGTTTGTTGGGTTTGCGTCGTCGGTTGTTGGGGGGGCATGGTGTACGTCATCATAGGGGTATTCGCCATCAAATTCGCATAAGCCCAATTGTTGTCGACCATTGGGGTTTGCGGCCAACCCGACGGAGGCAACCAACTTGCAAACCCGTAGGGTTCGTCATTTGTGGGCGATAGACACCCGACGGTGGAGGCGTTTGGGATGCCGAGTTAGGACGTCGGGAACCGGAAGGGGTACCGTGTGAATCCATGTGTGTTGTAAAAGAGAAGAAAACAAATTAAGTGTTAAGAGGCGAGGAAGAGAAAAAATAAAGTGTTAAGAGGTGAGGAAGAGAAGAGATAAAGTGTTAAGAGGTGAGGAAGAGAAGAGATAAAAGTGTAAGATGTGGTAAAAAGGTAGAATAGATTTATATATATATATATATATATATATGTGTGTGTGTGTAAAAAGTAAATTAAAAAAATAGCCGTTTGTTACCGTTGGAAGGAGAAAGAAAAAGAAAAAAAAGTGGTTGCAACGGCTCACAGGAGCGTCTCCATACCGGCCCCATACCGGCACACCTCGGCGGTGTTTCCGCCGGTACGGGGGCTGTGCAGGTGCACATACCGGCGGGTTGCGGATTGTTAGGATTATGTGCGAGACAGTAACAGGGTTATCGTATCCAATGTTATAGGACACTAGTAGGTCACACCGCTGCACGCCAAAATGAGAACATTTGGATTACATGAGAAATAATTAATTGATTATTAATTATTTAATGAGAGAGTTATTATAAATAGTTAGTTAAACTATTTATTTATAATTAATTAATTAGATAAATTAATTAGTTATTTATGGGATTTATATTTGGAGATAATTACCAAAAGGAATTTTATATGGAATAAAATTCTAGCCTTATCTATATAAATATGGGTTAAGGGTTTGTCAGTTAATAATCAAGAATTCAATTTTACAAACCCAGAAAAAACTCTCTCTCTCTCTCTCACTAAAACCGGCGCCGATCCCAAGAAGAGGACCGCGTTCGTTTTTCGGAGTAATCCTTGGTGGTGGTCTAGCAACCTTCTCGCGTGGTGCAAGTAACGGTGTAACCCCTGCCAGCTTTCCGGAAAAACAATCACATAAAGGTAAATCATAAAAACACCCTACTTGTTTGTATCTGCATCGTTTGGGATTGGATCCTCGTTTGGGGATCGAGTTTTTGTTATCCGCTGCGCGTTTGTACGCAACGATCCCCAACAGTGGTATCAGAGCCACTTTCCAAAGCCTGCAGATCAGGTTGATGAACTGATTAGGTTTTAAAAGTTTTGATTTTTATTCATATAGTTGTTTTTAAAAATTGAATCTTTTTGATAAAAACCTAAAGTCGAACGGAAATCACCGGTGGAACGACGACAGTTAGTCGATCGAACCACCAAGTAAACCACCAACGGTCGAACCACAGCTCGTGGTGACCGCCGGCTGTCGCACCCAAGGCCAACCGCACCACAGCCTGTGGTGGCGGCGATGGCCGTTGACCGCACCACATCACCGTGGTGACGGCGGCTATTAAACGCAAAACCCACCACACAGTCGTGTGGTGGTTCCGATGGTAAGCGATGGAGGTGGTGGCGAAAGCCGCTGCCGATCGCGACTGATGCCGCACCACAGTGACGTGGTGGCGGCGTTTGGGTGTTTGAACGCCGGTCGACGGTGGCAGCCGATTGTTGCCGTCGTCGATCGGGTTGATTACCAATCGCGACCAGGAGGCGGCGGTGGTGGTGACGACTGTCGCTGCTGCCGTCGTGCTCCCAATCAACCGCCACACCACCGTTTATTGTGGTGGTGGCGATGGCGATTCGTTTAATTAACCGCCGGCCACGGCGATGGTATTTGTGGTGGTGGCGGTGGTCGATAACCACCGCAAAGGGGTATCGACCGCCGGTTCTTGTTTTCCGATCAGATAGGGGACGACGGCGGTGTTTGCTATCGTGGCGTCGGCTACGATCAAAAACCGACAGGTGGCGGTGGTGGCTCTCGAGCCGCTGCTGTCGCCGGCGATCCGCGGAAGTCGAATGGAGTTCGGGCCGGTATCGGTGGTGATTATTTCGGTCGTTGCCATCGGTGCCGGATTTCGAATCGTTTAGTTTTCGTTCGATTGCTTTTCGATAATGGATCCCGCGTGAGATCCGTTTCCGGAAAAGTCTTTGATAAGGAAATCTTTTAACTTGATAAGCTTAAAGGTTTTCACGATTAAATTAATTAGTAATTTAAATAATTATCTCCAGTTGGTTTTTAATTATTACATGAAGTCATAGTCAAACCCTTATGACCCGTGTTTTTATTTTTTTTAATTATTATGTGTGTTGTTGCGGGAGGCCTGCGTGCCATTTACAACCCGGTTTTATTGTAATATTTTAATTAAACGAGAGACCTGAAGACGGAGTCAAGAAGGTGATCATGGAGCTTGGAGCCAGTCGGAGCACCGAGAAGACTTGTCACTTAGGAATTGGACTGTCGTTTTGTGTTGGCTCACAAAACGACAATAGTTAAGGGTTTTTGACTATGACTTGTTATTTAAACTGCGTGGTTGTTTACAATTATTCAGTATGCGTGGTTGTTTATATTTAATTATATTACGTAGTTACGTCTTTTAAATTAAATATAAAAGTTTTTAAAATTGGATAAAATACAGTTTGTGTTTAAATCCAAAGTTTTTGAAAACTGGCATTTTTTTTACCCTTGTTAAAATCATAGATTAGTAAGTGCAACCCACTTTAGGGGCACCTCCGGTGTAAGGTACATAGGGCGTTGTAAGTGCACACACTATGAACGTCCGTGTTCAAACCGAAACTAGAGGGAGATAAAACTCTGCGAATTATCTCCGGGTGGTACCGGCCAGAGTTTGTCCAGGTCCCGGGTGGTGCAATCTATTTTGGTAATTATTTATTCACTGGGTGGTACCAGGCCAAAATGCACTAGAGGGACTAAATATGCACGGATTTTTAGTATCCGATGTCCCGACGATCTAGAAGTCGTATTTTCAGATAGGAATACGATTGGTATAGTTTTACCTACCATAGATCGCATGAGTCGGTTTGACATGATCACATGCTTCCCGACACATGTGAAATATGGATTCTAGTCTAATAAATTTATTTTAAGGGTAATAATTTATTAGAATTATATAATTATAAACTAAATTGGAATCTATATTCTTCTGTAGATGTCTCCAATTAGCATTCCGTTTTATTCACCTGAGGAATCACTTCGCCTTATTACGGGCAAGTGGAAGCTTACGGGCCAGAACTTTCTAGTTTGGAAGTTGCACTTACAGAATGTTTTGAGTGCCCAGGGTAAGCTTTATGTGATCAATAAGCCCATGTCACGACCTAAAAGCAATGCCCCTGAAGAGGAATTTGCTGAATATTTCAGATTCATGGCAGATGAATCGGATGTAATGTCCATTCTAGTTTTCTCTATGTCACCCGAGTTCACGGGAGACTTAAGAGTGAAATTCTGTCACGAGGTCGTAAGAAATGTAGAAAACCAGTTAGGTTTCTACAAGCATACGGGTAAGCTTTTGATCATGCAAGAGATTCTCTCCCTGAAGCTACAGAAGGGTCAGTCAGTTAAAAACCATCTTATTGAAATGAGAAGGCTTTTTAAATGTTTATCACGTCTGGGGTACAAGATGACTCAGGAGGAGTTAGTGTACCTCATGTGGTTCTCCCTCACAAAGGAAGTTCAGGACACAGCTAGTGCCTACATGAAGGAACCAAAGAACGACGTGGATAAAGTTCATGAAGATATCCTGGCCAGTCTAGAGCCAGCACCCGAACCTGCGAATCTCATGGACACTGATATAATTGATGAGCTGGGAAATCTGAGTTGCCTAGAGTGTGGCAGCGAGGATATTTGCGAGCACTCGATGAACATCGACCAGATAGAGATCGGTTTACCCGATGCTCCAGGTATCTTTATGATAGATTGCTTAATCACTTCTTATGAATCATGGGTAATTGATACAGGCAGTGGTAACCACATTTGTAATCATTTACAGGGATTCACTAGAAGAAAGACTGTGAGGAAGGACCGTTCGAACCTACGAGTTGGCGAAGGCACTCCGTTGATTGCTGAAGCCGTGGGATCTTATAGTCTTAGTTTACCCTCGGGTCTAGTTTTGGAACTGGATAATTGTCATTATATTCCAAATATGATTAAGAATGTATTGTCTTTTGATTTATTGGTAGACCAAGGATTTTATTATAAATATACTTATAAAATGATTTCAGTCTTTAAAGATGATATTTTCTATTTTAAAGCTACACCCGTAAATGGTCTATACACTGTAAATCTACAAGACAACAGTGGCGAAATCTATCATATAAGTAAACGATCCAAGGATATTGAGGATCAGACTTACCTCTGGCATTGTCGTTTGGGTCACATAAACAAGAAACGCGTTGAACTACTCCTAAAAGGAGGTTTTCTTGACAATTTCGACTATAAACCTTTTGATAATTGCGAGTCTTGTTTATCTGGCAAAATGACAAAGCAACCTTTTAACAATGAGAATGAAAGGGCTACTGACTTGCTTGAAATAATCCACACAGATGTATGTGGACCTTTCAGTCATGTAGCAAGAGGAGGATACCGGTACTTCATTACCTTCATTGACGACTTCAGTAGGTATGGTTATGTCTACTTGATGAGACGTAAATCTGAAACCTTTGAGAAATTCAAGGAATATCAGAATGAAGTACAGAATCTACTTGACAAGAGGATCAAGTTCTTACGGTCAGATCGTGGTGGCGAATATCTCAGTGATGAGTTTGACAATCATCTGATGGAGTGTGGGATAGTATCCCAACTCACACCTCCGTATACACCTCAAATGAATGGTGTGTCAGAAAGGAGAAATCGTACTTTACTTGATATGGTACGAACGATGATGTGTCATTCTTCGCTGCCAATATCATTCTGGGGACATGCGCTCGAAACAGCAGCACACATACTGAACAGAGCGCCAACAAAGTCGGTAGAAAAGACTCCATACGAGTTGTGGAAGGGTAAGAAACCCAATATATCTTTTCTGAAAATTTGGGGTTGTGAGGTTTACGTCAAACGACCTACCTCAGAAAAACTCAAGCCCAAATCCGACAAGTGTTTCTTCGTTGGATATCCCAAGACCACCGTGGGATATTACTTCTACAACCCTGAAGAGAACAAAGTTTTTGTTGCTCGAAATGGAAAATTTCTGGAAGAAAAGTTTCTCAGTCTAGAGAACACCAGAAAGGATGTAGATCTACAGGTAGTAGACGAAGAAAACACTACGCCAGTTGTTGAGCCAGAAATTCAACATGACAATGTTGAACCTCAATCAGAGCCGATTGAGGAAGTGCAAACACAGGACCTTCGCAGATCCAGTAGGGTAAGACAAGAACCAGATAGGTATCTTGGGTTCCTAGTCTCTCAAGACAGTGGAGACTTAAATGAACCAACATCCTATGGAGAAGCTGTATCAGGCAGTGAGTCTGAGCAATGGCAGGAAGCCATGAGGGCCGAGATGCAATCCATGTACGACAACCAAGTTTGGGAGTTGACTGATTTGCCACAACACTGTAAGGCTGTTGGACGCAAATGGGTTTTCAAGAAGAAAACCGACATGGATGGGAACGTACACACCTTCAAAGCCAGACTGGTTGCAAAAGGATTCACGCAAACTCATGGCATTGACTATGATGAAACCTTTTCACCAGTGGCCATGTTGAAGTCAATTAGGATTCTTATGGCCATTTCAGCGTATTTTAACTACGAGATTTGGCAAATGGACGTCAAGACAGCCTTTCTGAATGGAAAGTTGACAGAAGACGTCTATATGGAACAACCAGAGGGGTTTGAAGATCCTAAGAATCCTAATAAGGTGTGTAAGCTGCTAAAATCCATTTATGGATTGAAGCAAGCATCTCGAAGTTGGAACTTACACTTTGATGAGCGAATCAAAGAGTTTGGTTTTACCAAAAGTGAGTTCGAGCCGTGTGTCTACACTAAGTTCAGTGGGAGCATAGTAACCTTCTTGGTCTTATACGTAGACGACATTCTACTCATAGGAAACGATGTACCAACTTTACAGAGTGTTAAGAGTTGGTTAAGCAAATGTTTCCAGATGAAAGACCTTGGAGAAGCCACTTATATACTCGGAATAAAGATCTACAGAAATAGATCTAAGCGGCTTATCGGGCTTAGCCAAAGTACGTATATCGATAAAATCTTGAAGAAATTCAGGATGGATGAATCCAAGAAAGGATTTATCCCGATGCAACATGGATTAGTGTTAAGTAAAACACAGTGTCCTGTTTCTAGTCAAGATCAGGACAAGATGAAATCGGTCCCATATGCTTCAGCAATTGGATCGATTATGTATGCCATGCTATGTACTAGGCCCGATGTTGCTTACTCAGTAAGTGTTACGAGCAGATACCAACAGAATCCAGGTGAACCCCATTGGGTGGCTGTCAAGAACATCCTTAAATATCTGAGAAGAACGAAGGAAATGTTCTTGGTCTTTGGAGGTGCTGAGGATGAAATTAGTGTCACCGGATACTCTGACGCTAGTTTCCAGACCGACAGAGATGACTTCAGGTCACAGTCAGGGTACGTCTTTACCCTAAACGGAGGTGCGATCTCATGGAAGAGCTCGAAGCAGGACACGATTGCAGACTCAACTACAGAAGCAGAGTACATTGCAGCATCTGATGCGGCAAAGGAAGCTGTCTGGCTAAGGAATTTTCTATCGGATCTCAGAGTGGTTGCCAGTATCTCGAGACCGATCGATATATTCTGTGATAACTCAGGAGCCGTGGCGCAAGCAAAGGAACCTAGAGAGCATCACAAGTCAAGACACGTGCTCAGGAAGTATCACCTCATCCGAGAGATCATTGGAAGAGGAGATGTGAGAATATGCAAGATTCCAACAGAAGACAATGTCGCAGATCCGCTGACAAAGCCACTAGCAAGGGTAAAGCATGAGGCACATGCGAATTCCATTGGGATGCAGTACCTGGAAGCCAGTAGCTAGTACTTAGTTTATTAATTATTACTATAGTCTAATTTAGAAACAATGTAATCATGTAAAGTTTTTATTTCACAGTGTGTTGGAAATAAATGGAGGTTTTATTTTCATGATTGTTTTAAATTGACTATTTTTTGCATATTTAACGCATCCATGATTTTACAAAGTTTTGTATGAAATCTAAATTTCCGTAGCCACTTATTGAAATGGGAATTTCAATAGGGAGTTTAACGCTACTATAAATACTTGATGATTTATTCAAAGTAGAGAATAAAAGCACAAGTGATGTGACCAAGTATTTATAGATACTCATCAGAGTGTTTGGGTATTGGAAGTGACCAGTAATCAAGTCTGCTTCATGGAGCCTCAGTCATAAGCACTGACTTGATAGGTTGTCCTTAGACCTGAGATACTTGGTTTGGGAACGCGAGGACTACTGTATTCTTAGCACGTACTAACGCTGTACCGTAACAGGGCGGCCATACGGGACGTGACTAGATGCAGCGGAAGCCGTGGATCCAAATGCAAGTAGTCAAGAAGGGATTTGCACCTCTTTCAAAAGAGAGATATTTCCGGGCCCCTTGATGATTAAGATTGGCAGAAAACGCGTGGCCACGCTCGGATAGAATTGCTAGGATTGTGTGCGAGACAGTAACAGGGTTACCGTGTCCAATGTTATAAGACACTAGTAGGTCACACCGCTGCACACCTAATTGAGAAATTTGTGTGAAAAAGAGATAAATGAGAAGAGAGAATTAAATAATTATTAGTTAAATAATTATTTACTTGTTTTAATTAATTAGTAAATTAATTAAAGGATTAATTAATTAAGGAATTAATTGAAAGGATAATTATGAAAGGAATCATAATCAGGTTAAATCACTGCCTTATCTAATCCTATAAATAAAGGGTTAGGGCTTTGATTAATCAGTTGAACAATTCCTACGAAAATCTCTCGATCTCTCTCTCTCTCCCAACCGTCGGCTCTCTCTCTCTCTCACACATTGATCGGAATTTTTCCGATCAGTCACGGTGGTCTAGCAACCTCTCACGTGGTGTCAGTAGCGGTGTATCCCCTACAAGTTTTCCGGAAATCCATTCACTAAAGGTAAACCATCAAACCTCGCTAAATTGTATCTGATATGGTTTAAGATGAGTCCGGGATTGGGAATCGTTTTTGTTATCCGCTGCGCACCGTTAGTGCCTACGGTTCCCAACAGTGGTATCAGAGCCACTTCTTAAACCTACAGATCAGGTTTAACTGATTGATATTTAGGTTTGTTAAAATTTTGATTTTATTCAATAAACTGTTCTTAAAAAATTAAAATTTTGAAAACCTAACGAATTCGGAACAACTGGAGGTGGAACGGCGGCAGTTAGTCCGCCGGACCACCAGGCCAATCGCCGTTCTTGGATCACCAGAGAACACCGACGGTCGCACCACAGTTGGTGGTGGCCGTCGGCCGTGGAACCAAGGCTCACCACACCACCGATTGATGGTGATGGTGGCGGCTGTCGAATTAAACAACCACCACACAGCCGTGTGGTGGCGACGAGATTGTGGTCCGACCACCGAAGCCAAAGCACGGCGACGGTGGTGATGTCGTTCGTTAATGACGCCGGTAGCGGCGGTAGTGGTAGCAATTGCTACTGCTGCCGTCGTTCTTCAAATCAACCGCCACACCACCGATTGTGGTGGTGGCGGTAATAGCATTCTCGTTGATTGAAACCGCCGGAAACGGCGGTAGTGGTGGTGATTGCCGCTACTATCGTCATACACCAAATCCACCGCCACGCCACCGTTTGTGGTGGTGGCGGCGATCGTGTTACTGACCAAGAGAGATGGACGGCGGCAGCGGTGGTTTTGGCTACCGTTGTCGTCAATAACGGCGGTGGTAATCGATCAAACCACCGGGCTGCCTTACGGCCTCGCCGCGAGTGGTGATCGTGACCGGACAGCCGGCGAAGGTGACCAATAGGCCGCCAACGTCGCGGCGATGATGGCGTTGTTGTTTTGTGCGACCGCGGCGGCAGCGGTGGTGTTAAACCGCTGCTGTTGCCGGCGGTGATCAGTGGTAATCGACTAACCCGCCGAGAGGCGGCGGTGGTGGTGGCGTTACGCTGCTGCTGCCGTTGGTCTCTCAATCGACCGCCACACCACCGTTTGTGGTGGTGGCGGCGATGGCGTGATGGTATTGCTGTACCACGGCGGTGGTGGTGGCACCAAATCACCACCATCGTTGGTTGGATCGATAGTATCGTGATTGTTTCCGGATCAAGATCAGTTCAATAACTGATAAGGGTTTATCCTAAACCAGATAAGGTTTGGAACCCTAGGGATTATTTTTGATAATTGTTAAATTAATTATTTAAGATTTAATTATTTAATTAATTCTGTTTTAATTAAATAAAATCTAGTCGAGATTTTGTTGTCATAGTCAAACCCTTTGATCCATGGTTGCGTTTTTGTTATATTTTTATTTATTGGTTACGGGAGGCCTGCGTGCCATTTACAACCCGATTATATGTAATATTAAAATTGTTAATAAAACAAGACCCGAAGACGGAGCCAAGGAAACAACCATGGAGCTTGGAGCCAGTGGGAGCACCGAGAAGATTTGTCCCTTAGGAATAAGACCGTCGTTTTGTGTTGGCTCACGAAACGACAATAGTTAAGGGTTTTTTGACTATGACATGTTATTTAAACTGCGTGGTTGTTTACGATTATTCAGTCTGCGTGGTTGTTTATATTTAATTGTATTACGTAGTTACGTCTTTTAAATTAAATATAAAAGTTTTAAATTGGATAAAATACAGTTTGTGTTTAAATCCAAAGTTTTTTGAAAAACTGGCATTTTTGACCCTTGTTAAAATCATAGATTAGTAAGTGCAACCCACTTTAGGGGCACTTCCGGTGTAAGGTACGTAGGGCGTTGTAAGTGCACACACTATGAACGCCCGTGTTCAAACCGAAACTGGAAGGAGATAAAACTCTGCGAATTATCTCCGGGTGGTACCGGCCAGAGTTTGTCCAGGTCCCGGGTGGTGCAATCTATTTTGGTAATTATTTATTCACTGGGTGGTACCAGGCCAAAATGCACTAGAGGGACTAAATATGCACGGATTTTTAGTATCCGATGTCCCGACGATCTAGAAGTCGTATTTTCAGATAGGAATACGATTGGTATAGTTTTACCTACCATAGATCGCATGAGTCGGTTTGACATGATCACATGCTTCCCGACACATGTGAAATATGGATTCTAGTCTAATAAATTTATTTTAAGGGTAATAATTTATTAGAATTATATAATTATAAACTAAAGTGGAATTTATATTCTTCTGTAGATGTCTCCAATTAGCATTCCGTTTTATTCACCTGAGGAATCACTTCGCCTTATTACGGGCAAGTGGAAGCTTACGGGCCATAACTTTCCAGTTTGGAAGTTACACTTGAGGAACGTTTTAAGTGCCCAAGATAAGCTTTATGTGATCAATAAGCCGTATCACGACCTAAAAGCAATGCCCCTGAAGAGGAACTTGCTGAGTATTTTAGATACATGACAGATGAATCGGATGTAATGTCCATTCTGATTTTCTTTATGTCACCCGAGTTCACGGGAGATTTAAGAGTCAAATCCTGTCACGAGGTTGTGAGAAATGTAGAGAACCAGATAGGTCTCTACAAGCACACGGGAAAGCTTTTGATCATGCAAGAGATTCTCTCCCTGAAGCTACAGAAGGGTCAGTCAGTTAAAAACCATCTTGTTGATATGAGAAGGCTTTTTAAATGTTTATCACGTCTGGGGTACAAAATGACTCAGGAAGAGTTAGTGTATCTCATGTGGTTCTCCCTCACAAAGGAAGTTCAGGACACAGCTAGTGCCTACATGAAGGAACCAAAGAACGACGTGGATAAAGTTCATGAAGATATCCTGGCCAGTCTAGAGCCAGTACCCGAACCTGCAAATCTCATGGACACTGATATAATTGATGAGCTGGGAGATCTGAGTTGCCCAGAGTGCGGCAGCGAGGATATTTGCGAGCACTCGATGAACATCGACCAGATGGATATCGGTTTACCCGATACTCCAGGTATCTTTATGATAGATTGCTTAATCACTTCTTATGAATCATGGGTAATTGATACAGGCAGTGGTAACCACATTTGTAATCATTTACAGGGATTCACTAGAAGAAAGACTCTGAGGAAGGACCGTTCGAACCTACGAGTTGGCGAAGGCACTCCGTTGATTGCTGAAGCCGTGGGATCTTATAGTCTTAGTTTACCCTCGGGTCTAGTTTTGGAACTGGATAATTGTTATTATATTCCAAACATGATTAAGAATGTATTGTCTTTTGATTTGTTGGTAGACCAAGGCTTTTATTATAAATATTCTTATAAAATGATTTCAGTTTTTAAAGATAATATTTTCTATTTTAAAGCTACACCCGTAGATGGTCTATATACTGTAAATCTTAAAGACAACAATAGTGAAATCTATCATATAAGTAAGCGATCCAAGGATATTGAGGATCAGACTTACCTCTGGCATTGTCGTTTAGGCCATATAAACAAGAAACGCGTTGAACTGCTCCTGAAAGGAGGTTTTCTTGGCAATTTTGACTATAAACCTTTTGATAATTGCAAATCTTGTTTATCTGGCAAAATGACAAAGCAACCTTTCAACAGTGAGAATGAAAGGGCTACTGACTTGCTTGAAATAATCCACACAGATGTTTGTGGACCTTTCAGTCATGTAGCAAGAGGAGGATACCGGTACTTCATTACCTTCACTGACGACTTCAGTAGGTATGGTTATGTCTACTTGATGAGACATAAATCTGAAACCTTTGAGAAATTCAAGGAATATCAGAATGAAGTACAGAACCTACTTGACAAGAGGATCAAGTTCTTACGGTCAGATCGTGGTGGCGAATATCTCAGTGATGAGTTTGACAATCATCTGATGGAGTGTGGGATTGTATCCCAACTTACACCTCCGTATACACCTCAGATGAACGGTGTATCAGAAAGGAGAAATCGTACTTTGCTTGACATGGTACGAACGATGATGTGTCATTCTTCGCTGCCAGTATCATTCTGGGGACACGCGCTCGAAACAGCAGCACACATACTGAACAGAGCGCCAACAAAGTCGGTAGAAAAGACTCCATACGAGTTATGGAAGGCTAAGAAACCCAACATATCTTTTCTGAAAATTTGGGGTTGTGAGGTTTACGTCAAACGGCCTACCTCAGAAAAACTCAAACCCAAATCCGACAAGTGTTTCTTCGTTGGATATCCCAAGACCACCGTGGGATATTATTTCTACAACCCTGAAGAGAACAAAGTGTTTGTTGCTCGAAATGGAAAATTTCTGGAAGAAAAGTTTCTCAGTTTAGAGAACACCAGAAAGGATGTAGATCTACAGATAGTAGACGAAGAAAGCACTACACCAGTTGTTGAGCCAGAAATTCAACATAACAATGTTGAACCTCAATCAGAGCCGGTTGAGGGAGTGCAAACACAAGACCTTCGCAGATCCAGTAGGGTAAGACAAGAACCAGATAGGTATCTTGGGTTCCTAGTCTCTCAAGACAGTGGAGACTTAAATGAACCAACATCCTATGGAGAAGCTGTGTCAGGCAGTGAGTCTGAACAATGGCAGGAAGCCATGAAGGCCGAGATGCAATCCATGTACGACAACCAAGTTTGGGAGTTGACTGATTTGCCACAACACTGTAAGGCTGTTGGACGCAAATGGGTTTTCAAGAAGAAAACCGACATGGATGGGAATGTACACACCTTCAAAGCCAGACTGGTTGCAAAAGGATTCACGCAAACTCATGGCATTGACTATGATGAAACCTTTTCACCAGTGGCAATGTTGAAGTCAATTAGGATTCTTATGGCCATCTCAGCGTACTTTAATTACGAGATTTGGCAAATGGACGTCAAGACAGCCTTTCTGAATGGAAAGTTGACAGAAGACGTCTATATGGAACAACCAGAGGGGTTTGAAGATCCTAAGAATCCTAATAAGGTGTGTAAGCTGTTAAAATTATGGATTGAAACAAGCATCTCGAAGCTGGAACTTACACTTTGATGAGCGAATCAAAGAGTTTGGCTTCGCTAAAAGTGAGTTCGAGCCATGTGTTTACACTAAGTTCAGTGGGAGCATAGTAACCTTCCTGGTCTTGTATGTAGATGACATACTACTCATAGGAAACGATGTACCAACTTTACAGAGTGTTAAGGAATGGTTAAGTAAATGTTTCCAGATGAAAGACCTTGGAGAAGCCGCTTATATACTAGGTATAAAGATCTACAGAAACAGATCTAAGCGGCTTATCGGACTTAGTCAGAGTACATACATTGACAAAGTACTGAAGAGATTCAGGATGGATGAATCCAAGAAAGGATTCATTCCAATGCAACATGGCATAGTGTTAACTAAAACACAGTGTCTTTACCCTAAACGGAGGTGCGATCTCATGGAAGAGCTCGAAGCAGGACACGATTGCAGACTCAACTACAGAAGCAGAGTACATTGCAGCATGTGATGCAGCAAAGGAAGCTGTCTGGCTAAGGAATTTTCTATCGGATCTCAGAGTGGTTGCCAGTATCTCGAGACCGATAGATATATTCTGTGATAACTCAGGAGCCGTGGCGCAAGCAAAGGAACCTAGAGAGCATCACAAGTCGAGACACGTGCTCAGAAAGTATCACCTCATCCGAGAGATCATTGGAAGAGGAGATGTGAGAATATGCAAGATTCCAACAGAAGACAATGTCGCAGATCCGCTGACAAAGCCACTAGCAAGGGCAAAGCATGAGGCACATGCGAATTCCATTGGGATGCAGTACATGGAAGCCAGTAGCTAGTACTTAGTTTATTAATTATTACTATAGTCTAATTTAGAAACAATGTAATCATGTAAAAGTTTTTATTTCACAGTGTGTTGGAAATAAATGGAGGTTTTATTTTCATGATTGTTCTAAATTAACTATTTTTTGCATATTTAACTTATCCATGATTTTACAAAGTTTTGTATGAAATCTAAATTTCCATAGCCACTTATTGAAATGGGAATTTCAATAGGGAGTTTAACGCTATTATAAGTACTTGATGATTTATTCAAAGTAGAGAATAAAAGCACAAGTGATGTGACCAAGTATTTATAGATACTCATCAGAGTGTTTGGGTATTGGAAGTGACCAGTAATCAAGTCTGCTTCATGGAGCCTCAGTCATAGGCACTGACTTGATAGGTTGTCCTTAGACCTGAGATACTTGGTTCGGGAACACGAGGACTACTGTACTCTTAGCACGTACTAACGCTGCACCGTAACTGGGTGGCCATACGGGACGTGACTAGATGCAACGGAAGCCGTGGATCCAAATGCAAGTAGTCAAGAAGGGATTTGCACCTCTTTCAAAAGAGAGATATTTCCGGGCCCCTTGACGATTAAGATTGGCAGAAAACGCGTGGCCACGCTCGGATAGAATAACAGGGGTTATTTAGTAATATCCGTTACTACAGGCAATCGAAATCAGAGTCAAGAAATACTTGATTTTAAGAAATGAATCCTCCACTCCATGTCTTAAATCACTTTAGAAATATCGTGTGCAAAAGGAATGAACCTGTGTACAAATTCAAGCGTGAATTGTATCTCTGGATGTAAGAGATCTTATAACCTGGTTAACCTAAGTGTCTGGCTAGGGACCTCCTTAGGCTAATGGTAACAGGTGTAGTTACGTGTCTAGCACAAGTGGGAGTCTGTTAGGATTGTGTACGAGACAGTAACAGGGTTACCGTGTCCAATGTTATAAGACACTAGTAGGTCACACCGCTGCACACCTAATTGAGAAATTTGTGTGAAAAAGAGATAAATGAGAAGAGAGAATTAAATAATTATTAGTTAAATAATTATTTACTTGTTTTAATTAATTAGTAAATTAATTAAAGGATTAATTAATTAAGGAATTAATTGAAAGGATAATTATGAAAGGAATCATAATCAGGTTAAATCACTGCCTTATCTAATCCTATAAATAAAGGGTTAGGGCTTTGATTAATCAGTTGAACAATTCCTACGAAAATCTCTCGATCTCTCTCTCTCTCCCAACCGTCGGCTCTCTCTCTCTCTCACACATTGATCGGAATTTTTCCGATCAGTCACGGTGGTCTAGCAACCTCTCACGTGGTGTCAGTAGCGGTGTATCCCCTACAAGTTTTCCGGAAATCCATTCGCTAAAGGTAAACCATCAAACCTCGCTAAATTGTATCTGATATGGTTTAAGATGAGTCCGGGATTGGGAATCGTTTTTGTTATCCGCTGCGCACCGTTAGTGCCTACGGTTCCCAACAAGAATAACAAGGGTTATTTAGTAATATCCGTTACTGCAGGCAATCGAAATCAGAGTCAAGAAATACTTGATTTCAAGAAATGAATCCTCCACTCCATGTCTTAAATCACTTTAGAAATATCGTGTGCAAAAGGAATGAACCTGTGTACAAATTCAAGCGTGAATTGTATCTCTGGATATAAGAGATCTTATAACCTGGTTAACCTAAGTGTCTGGCTAGGGACCTCCTTAGGCTAATGGTAACAGTACAGTTACATGTCTAGCACAAGTGGGAGTCTGTTAGGATTATGTGCGAGACAGTAACAGGGTTATCGTATCCAATGTTATAGGACACTAGTAGGTCACACCGCTGCACGCCAAAATGAGAACGTTTGGATTACATGAGAAATAATTAATTGATTATTAATTATTTAATGAGAGAGTTATTATAAATAGTTAGTTAAACTATTTATTTATAATTAATTAATTAGATAAATTAATTAGTTATTTATGGGATTTATATTTGGAGATAATTACCAAAAGGAATTTTATATAGAATAAAATTCTAGCCTTATCTATATAAATATGGGTTAAGGGTTTGTCGGTTAATAATCAAGAATTCAATTTTACAAACCCAGAAAAAAACTCTCTCTCTCTCTCTCTCTCACTAAAACCGGCGCCGATCCCAAGAAGAGGACCGCGTTCGTTTTTCGGAGTAATCCTTGGTGGTGGTCTAGCAACCTTCTCGCGTGGTGCCAGTAGCGGTGTAACCCCTGCCAGCTTTCCGGAAAAACAATCACATAAAGGTAAATCATAAAAACACCCTACTTGTTTGTATCTGCATCGTTTGGGATTGGATCCTCGTTTGGGGATCGAGTTTTTGTTATCCGCTGCGCGTTTGTACGCAACGATCCCCAACACGGATGGCCTTAATAATATAAGATATATATATATATCTCTACGTAATTAGTTAGTTGGGGCTTAAGAAAATAATCCAGAGAATATCTGACAAATATAAAAAATATCCTCATTAATTATCCAGAGAATAATTAATTAAATCAAGAGATATCCTAAAATCCGGACAGGCTCGCGGCGCGAGTATTCAACCTCGCGTTGCGAGAAGCCCACAAGAATACTCCACCTTTTGTCAATCGATTTACTCGCGTCGCGAGCTCTCTTTTCGCATTCACGAAATCCTTTTGGATATAAATAGGGGTGTAAACAAGCCGAGTCTAGCCGAGGATTAGGTAGTTCGAGTCGAGTTTTGACCGAGTTTATTTGAGTCGAGTTTTGACCGAGTTTATTTGAGTCGGGTTTTGACCGAATCGAGTTTTAACCGATTTCGAGTCGAGCCTATTCGAGTATAGAGAAGGAGGATCGTCGGCAGCGTCATAACAACGTTATATTATTGGAGTCACTGTTATTACAATTAGAGGAGTATTTGCCAAGCTTCAAATTTGCTTCTGGTACAGAACTTGGTGACGAAATAGACATTCTAGATGTTAACAAATCTAAAGCAAGTAAAAACAAATATATTAAGCTTTTCCATAGAAACAAAGTATCACTAAAAAGAGGGAGGCAATCAACGATTGAGGAATGTTAAATCCTTTGGATTTCCATATCTTATCGACTTGTTTCGTGATGTTCTTGTTAGAGTCCCACATCGACTAGACTTGGACCAAATCTTCACTATATATGTTGGAACCTGTTGATCCAGCTCTCCTAAGACCTGATGAAATGATAATGATCCTGAATCTTTACTTAGTGAATAGGTTCTTACTTCTGTTATAGCTTGAGGAATTATCACTGAGTCTGTTCAGTGTTATTCCATGTTACTTATGCTGTAACTTAACTTTATAGATCAGGATCAGGATCAGGAGACTAACGAGTCTGTTCTGCAGTCTACTGATCCTGTCCACTGAAGTGAAGACCTCCTCCTGAAGACATTAAGATCATACACAAAGAACCATCAGCGACGTCGAAGAAATAGCTGATGACAGGAACAGCATGCTCGTGATCTGAAGACGGAACTCAGTGATAGCAGTCTGTTCACTATCGTATGACATCCTGAAGATTCATCAGGATACACGTGACCCTGAACGTCCCCAGTTTCAGGACTCTAGTCACTGATCAGTATCCTAATCCTGAAGGATTAGAACAATGTCTTAGTCTAATGCACAAAAGGATTACACGCCTTTTCTGACACAATAGTACATAAGGGCAGTTACTTTACTGTTCCCTCCGTACTTATCAGACCATAAGGCAACTGTTTACAAACATCCTCTTTTGCACACCATGCAAAGAGTATTTGTTTATAGTAAATAGTACAACAGACCACTCACATTGTGACACGTCACAATAGTAGGTCTGCATGCATTTAATGCATGGAGTATAAATAGGACGTGAAGAGATGTTCTCCATACTTCTTCTTCATCCAAAAATACTCAAGTCCTTTCTCTCTTTATCCCTCTATCTTCTTTCTTTATTCTCTTCTCACTTAGTGCATAGTGAAAGAACTTAGATTGTTTAGTTTAGACTAATTGTCTTCTCTATTTCCGCAACAATCTGTAAATTCATATTGTTTATAAAACAAGAATTTAAAAGTGAGAAAACTGTGTGATTATATTCAACCCCCCCCTTCTATAATCCCAAACACTATCCTTACTTGAAGGTCACCTACTTGGGACCAACAAGTGGTATCAGAGCAGATACAAGCTCTCATTTTCTTCTTTAGAAAAATCTTGTGATCCTCTCTCTTCTTATTCTATGGCTCTTCAAGCTAAGGATAACTACTTTGATACCGGCTCTGCTGGAAAGCCTCCTCGGTTTAACAAAGACAACTTCTCTCTTTGGAAAACCAGGATGGAACTTTTCCTCTCTGGTTCTGATCCCCAGATTCCTTATTTTCTGGAAAATGGACCACATGTGCCTACACAAACCGTCCACCCCATTCCTGCTGCTGGTGGCCAACCTGCTGTTCCTGAAAGGGAGCTGGTAAAGCCCGTAACCGACTGGAATGATGAAGATAGACGCCTGGTCAACATTGACACCAAGGCTAGGTCTCTCATCGCCATGTCACTCCCTGACGATGTATTCCATTCTGTCTGTCACCTTCGCTCTGCTAAGGAGATATGGGACACTCTCTGTGTTCAATATGAAGGTACCGCCGTACTAATGGAATCAAGAAAGATTTTCTTGGTTCGACAGTACGAAAGCTTTATTCATCAGAAGGATGAAACTCTCTCCCAGCTACATCAGAGATTCAACTGTCTTCTGATTGATCTGAAGACCATCGGTACTACCTACTCTAACTCTGAGGTGGTTACCAAGTTCATGGAAGCTCTTCCTGAACATTGGGAAATCTACACCTCCTGCTTAACTATGTCAAAGGACATAAATACACTCACTCTAAGTGAGCTGTACGGTATTCTTCTGAACCGTGAACAACAGAAGAAACTGAAAAAGAATCTCATAAGAGATTCTAAAGAATCCAAAAGCACATCTGTTGCATTGGTTTCTGATTCAGTTCCTCCTGTTGCTGCTTCTTCTTCTTCAGTAACTATTACTGAATTAGAATCTTCTGACTCTGACATGTCAGAAGACCCTGAATTCAATGAATCTCTTGCTCTTTTAACTAGATCCTTCAAAAAGTTTGCCAAAAAGGGAAACTTCCATAAAAAGAAACATCTTTCTATTACTGACAAGCCAAAGTCAGATTCTACTGACAAGGCTACTGCTATCTGCTACAACTGTCAGGGCAAAGGACACTTTGCTAATGATTGCAGGTACAGAAAAAGTCAGTTTGCTCCCTCCTCTGCAAAATCTTCTTCCAAGAACCCCAAATACCAACGCCTGAAGGAAAAGTACAAAAAGATGAAAACTCAGCGTAAAGGCAAAGGTTTAATCGCAGAAGACTGCGACTGGGATGATGTATCCTCTGATGACTCGTCTGATGAGGAAGATACTCAAGTGGCACTCATGGCCATTATTGAGGAACCTACCTTAGCTCTCATGGCTAAGATAGAAGAGGTTCCTGAAGAGATTCCTCCTCAGGATCCTGAAGCTTCTTCTTCCACAACTCCTGAAGCTTCCACCTCTGCGACTGATTCTTCCAGTCAGGATAAGGGCATCTGGTACTTGGACAGTGGATGCTCTCGACACATGACTGGTTCTAAATCTGTCCTCACTAACTACCGTGAAGAAAGAGGTCCTGCTGTGACCTTTGGCGGAAACGGTAGAGGCCAAACCCGAGGGTATGGCACTCTGACCAACGGAGTAACTACTTTCAAAAGAGTTGCTTATGTTGAAGGCCTGATGCATAATCTTCTGAGCATCAGTCAACTGTGTGATAAGAATCACAAAGTTTCTTTCTCTAAGAAAAAGTGCAAAGTCAAGAATAGGAAAAAGGAAGTCATTCTCAATGGTGTTAGACATGCAGATATCTACATCATCAATATGAATACTTCCACTGATAACTTCTGTTTCGTATCACGTGCTTCCACTGATATGAATTGGCTCTGGCACAAGCGTCTCTCTCATCTCAACTTCAAGACGCTGAATCAACTCTGCATCAACAACCTGGTCATTGGTCTTCCTGACTTTCGCTATACAAAGGAATCTCTTTGTTCAGCATGTGAGAAAGGAAAACAGACCAGGGCTAGCTTCAAGTCTAAGCAGATTTCCTCCATCAGCTCTCCTCTACAACTTCTCCACATGGATCTCTTTGGACCTGTTAATGTCCAATCCATTGGTGGAAAGAAATATACTCTGGTGATCGTAGATGAATATTCCAGATATACTTGGGTTTTCTTCTTACGTGCCAAGAGTGATGCCCCTGAAGAAATCATCCTGTTCGTCAGGAAGATGGAAAAACTCAACAACCTTACTGTTCGTTCAATAAGAAGTGACCATGGGACTGAATTCAAAAACAGTACCCTGGAATCTTTCTTTGAACAGAAAGGTATCTCTCAAAACTTCTCCTCTGTGAGAACTCCTCAGCAAAATGGTGTTGCTGAAAGACGAAACAGGACGCTGATCGAAGCTGCTAGATCTATGCTGAGTGAAGCCAATCTTGCCACTCAGTTCTGGGCTGAAGCTGTAAATACTGCTTGTTACACTCAGAACAGATCTCTGATTGTCAAGCGTTTCAGAAGAACAGCTTACGAACTCTTTCGTAACAGGAAACCATCAATCAAACATCTCCATATCTTTGGTTGTGTCTGCTACATCCTAAACAACAAAGATAATCTTGGAAAATTTGATTCCAAATCTGATGATGGAATTTTCCTCGGATACTCTTCCATTTCTAAAACTTACCGTGTGTTCAACAAACGAAGACAAGCCATTGAGGAAACGATTCATGTCAAGTTTGATGAATCGGGTCCTACCTTTCCTCACCCAAATGATAATACTGAAATCAATCAGTGGGCTGACTCTTTCTTTCAAGTCCCTGAACCTCCTATTGCTGATCCCTCTCCTCAAGACCTTCCTGATGGTTTTGAAGAAGATCCTTTACCACCCACTGATATAACCACTCCACCTCTCATAAATGCCACCCCTATCACTCAAATCACACCCCCTGAACCTGATCAACCCACTAACAGTGAAGACTTCTCTCAAACCACTGTTAGTGAACCCTCTCCTACAAATCTTCTTCCTGATCCATCATCCAATGAAGCATCTACTTCAGGACAGGTGTATCAACCACCTGCTCTCCGATGGACCAAAGATCATCCCATTGATCAAGTTCTCGGAAACCCTTCTTCTGGTGTGAAAACTAGACGTCAAGCTGGTAACGTCTGTCTTTATGTAAATTTTATCTCTGAAAATGAACCTAAAGAAATAGATGATGCTTTGCGTGATCCTGCCTGGGTCTCAGCCATGCAGGAAGAGCTAGCAGAGTTCATCAGAAACAATGTCTGGCTTCTCGTCCCTAGGCCTCGAAAACGTACAATCATTGGTTCCAAGTGGATTTTTCGAAATAAACTTGATGAGATTGGTACAATCATTCGAAACAAGGCTCGCCTTATGGCTCAGGGATACAGGCAGGAAGAGGGCATTGATTACGATGAAACTTTTGCTCCTGTTGCTAGGCTCGAAGCAATTCGACTCTTCCTAGCTTTTGCAGCACATATGAACTTCAAAGTTTATCAGATGGACATTAAAAATGCCTTTCTGAATGGAAAACTTAATGAAGAGGTCTATGTGGCTCAGCCTCCTGGCTTTGTAGATCCTAAGTTCCCTGATCACGTCTACAAGTTAAACAAGGCTCTCTATGGGTTAAAACAGGCTCCTCGTGCCTGGTATGATACCCTCTCAACCTTTCTTCTCTCTAAAGGTTTTGTTCGTGGAAAGATTGATAGCACTTTATTTCTGAAGAAATATCCTAAGCATATCCTTCTTGTCCAGATATATGTCGATGACATTATCTTTGGATCCACAAATCCCAAACTCTGCGAAAAGTTTGAGTTGCTCATGAAATCTGAATATAAAATGTCTATGATGGGCGAACTAACATTCTTTTTAGGACTTCAGATCAAGCAATCTGAAAAGGGAATTTTCATCAATCAAGGTAAATATGTACATGAGATGCTGAAGAAATTTGATCTCACATCCTGTACACCGATGAAGACTCCAATGGCTCCTCCTCTGTCTCTTGACAAGGATTCCAAAGGGAAACCTGTTGATGTGACTCTCTATAGAGGAATGATTGGCTCACTGCTGTATCTTACAGCAAGTCGTCCTGATATCATGTATTCTACATGTCTCTGTGCTCGTTATCAGGCTGAACCCAAAGAATCCCATCTGACCGCTGTAAAGCGGATCTTCAGATACCTGAAGGGAACTCCTAACATGGGTCTTTGGTACTCCAAGGACTCAGGGTTCGATCTAACAGCTTATTCTGATAGTGACTTTGCAGGATGTAAGATCGACAGGAAAAGCACTACTGGTGGCTGTCACCTATTAGGTGGCAAGTTGGTGAGTTGGACTAGCAAGAAGCAGAACTCTGTGTCCACATCAACTGCTGAAGCTGAATATGTTGCAGCAGGAATATGTTGTGCTCAGGTCCTGTGGCTGAGAAATCAACTTCAGGACTATGACATACAACTCTCCAAAATTCCTATCTACTGTGACAACACTTCAGCAATAGCCATTGCTAACAATCCTGTCTTACACTCTAAGACAAAGCACATTGAAGTGAGATATCACTTCATCAGGGATCATGTGATGAATGGTGATATTGAACTCCATTTTGTCCCTACTGAATATCAGCTTGCTGACCTCTTTACCAAACCACTGGATGTGACGCGTTTTAATATGCTCCTCAGTGAACTTGGGATGTTAAATCCTGAAGAATAGAAGTTCTCAGGACAAACAGTTGTTAAAGTCCTTTTGAAAATATTCCCTCAGGACTTCTTTTACTAACAACTCCTGAATAACTCTTCTTCAGAGGATAACTCTGTTCAGTACTTACAAAATCTTTGTTCAATATCCGAATACTGATGATTCTCAGGTAAGTATTTCTTCCCTCTGCTACTGAAACCTTATCGCATTAAATGTGATAAAGGATTTTCCCAAAACAGTACTTATCTGATAAGTACTCTGATTCCCATAAAACATATCTTTCACCAAATTGGAATCATCCCCTGAAAAGGTGGTTTTTAGTTTTTCTAATAAAACAAACCTTTCATCTGCACTGACACGTAATGGGACGTTTCCTGTTCCCCACTACGTGTGTCAGGCGCGTGAACGCGCGTCGAGCTTCTTTTTCATCATAACGTTTGAAATTAGCCGCTCTTTTCTCTCTCATCCTTTTTCTCTCTCCTACCACGAGGTATAAAAACCTCATTCGTAATCCTTTTCACTCTTTACGCTCACATACTACTCTCTAAGCATTCAAGCAAGTAAAAGCAAGAATCTGCATTCTCAAGAACACCAAGAACACACACTTACCACTTCTTTAACAAGATCAACGTAAGTTTCCTTTTGTTCTTTGTTCTTTCCACAATCTAAGTTGGTATTCTTCCTTAAAAACAACTTATTTTGGTAAACGTCTTTCCAAAAAACCCTAAGATCACTTCGTTTGATCTTAGTTTTCCCAAAATCTTCAAAGATTTTTGTTAAAACTGTTTAACATGATTTTTCTTATTTCTTTTAAGAAACAGTCATAAACTCCTATTTTGATATCTTTTCATCAAAATAGAAGTTCACTTTAATACCAAAACACATTCCTTTTGTGTATTTTGGTATCTAATCTATTCTAAGTATAAAGGATTTCACCATTTTTATGAACATACTTTGTGTTCATTGAAAAATGAAGAAAAATGCATATTTTGGACTCTTAATCATCCATATATGTTATTTTTATGTTTCTAACAGGATGGCTGCTACTACTTCTTCTCTGGACGCTCAACTCTCCTCCGAAGCTACTCCACTACAATCATCTGAAAGCCTGCCGATCGTCATCCCTGCGCATGACGTTCAATTCAAACAGAACAACGTTCTTGCTCTGTTTGACATTCCTGAAGAAAAGGAATATCTAATTCCTGCCAAGGACTTCCTGCTACGAAGCCCTCTGAAGACGGCTTTCACCCTGGACCCCAAGCCGAACAAACCTATGCTACAACAACTGTGGTCTACAGCCATGGTTACCAAGGAGAGGAACTCCAAGGGCGTCCTGCGCGAGGTGATCAAGTTCCAAATCAGGGACAACCTCATTTCCTTCGGTTTCGGAACACTCAGGAACGTGCTTAACTTCCCCAAGAAGAAGCGCTTCCCTCCTGTCCCCACCGCCGACGAGATCGTCGAGTTCCTGGACGCCATCGGCTACAGATGGCCTGTCAACAAGGAAGGCGTCCTGCTGCCCAAGACCGGTGCCACTGTCCATAAGTCAGGACTCAACGCCGTGTTCTATTACATATGGAACACGTTTGGCCTGTGCTTATCGGGCAAAACAGGGAGCACGGAGCAGTTCCCGATGGTCATCCAGCAGATGGTCTACTCTGCGATCAAGAATCGCGAGTTCGACTATGCTCGCTCCATCTGGGACGACATGGTGAAGAAGGTCCGAAGCAAGAATCGGGTCGCCAACGTTGCCTTCACAAGGTTCTTCTCGGCCGTCCTGGAGCTGCACATGGGGGAAAACTACCCCAAGATTGGAAACTCCAACAACTACTCTCTGGGACCCCGGTTCCTGGAACAAGTTGTTCATCATCCTGAGGACGTCCCTCCTCTCCGACGTCCTGGTCGTTCCTGAACCTGCTCAGGATCAGGATCAGGAGGATGCTGAACCATCCACCGCTCCCACTGCAGGTACGTTTTCTATCATCTCTTCCAAACCACACTCTTCTACTTCTATGCATGCTATGTCAGTAGCTAACCCCATACTGACTTCCCCAGCTGCAACCACATCTTCTGCGCTCCAGAAGCGCCCCCAACCATCCTCTGTCACTCCTCCACCTCCTACAAAACGCGCCAAAGCTAGGGCGCAAAAGAAAAAGACGCAGGCGGCTGGTAAGAAATATTACATTACCCTGCCCCAGCTCTTTAATAGACCTTCCCCTTTATCTAAACGTTCTTCCACTGCAGATACTTCTACATCTGCCCCTGTTACACAAGAACCTGAGGTGGTTCAACTCGAACCCTCAGAGAATCTGGTGGGTAATCATCCTGATACCCTCCAAGCCTCAGGTAATATTTCTAAGCAATATATTACTGTTCCTTCTTCTATGAAAACTAATGAGTCTTCTAGTGCTCACTTAGTTACTCTGTCTACAGGTTCTTTAGGAGCAGGTTCTGAAGGGCACCAAGATGATCCCTTCAACGACTTCATCCTCACAGATGCCGAGCATCAGCTGAACACAGCTGAACTCCGCAGGCAGTCCGCTGAGAGGAACCTGCTTGAGGCCCGCACTGCCCTCCAGCAGAAGGAGGCCGAGCACTCGGCACAGCTCCAGTCCCTCCAACAGGAACTTGTTGCTGCCCAAGCTGCTGCAGCCGCTGCTGAAGCCGCCGCCGCCAGTGCCACTGCTGCCGCCATCGCCGCGACTCCGCCGCCCACGGCCGTCACCCTCTCCATCCCTTGTCTGGATAATATCCATGACAAGGTGTCTCAAGTTGCCTCCTCCTCCACCAATCTTCAGGCATCAATTGATGACCTGAAGGCCACGGCACTCCCTGCGCTCTCCACCGACATCATCAACAGCACCAACTCTCTCACCACCTTTCAAACAACGATGGTTCAGAGGTTGGATGCTCAGGAAGCTGCTCTCCGAGCCATCCAGGAGCAGGTGCAAGGGCTCACCACTGCTGTCAACGCCCTCACCACTGCTCCTGCACCGCCTCCGTCCTTCACCACGACGGACAGGGACGTGTTACAGTCCCTGATCACATCGTCCTTCATCCAGCGCAAGGTCCTGGGTGACATGGCCTCTCTCCTCCAAAGGAGTGTTACAACAGCTGCCTTAGTGCAGGCACCTGCTGAGGGGGAGAGACAGCCTCGAGACCATTCAGCGTATTCCCCCTCCACCAACTGGAGAACCACTGAAGACGGGGGGAATAATGAAGACGACGATGATGATGATGAAGATGATGATGATGCTGACGATGACATCTTCATCGAGAAGATCCCTACTGATTCTGCGCCCATTCCAGGGCTCGCACAACCTCAGGGGGAGAACCCTGATGCCTCTGGTACGTCTCTACCACCATCCTCTCCCTCTTCCTCTGATAACCAACCCATATCTTCTCTTCTTAAAACCAAACCTACCCCTGAAACCATCTCCCTAGACTCCTCACCTGAAAACTCCCCTCCTAATAACCTTCAAATGGTTATCTACCAACCTCCCAAACTACCCTCTCCTGAACCAACTCCTGAACTCACCTCTCACCCTGAACCTGAACCCTTTAACCAAGCCGATCCTGAAACTCACGATGTCAACTTTGGCTCTGTCACTGGTGACATTATTCGCCTAATGGAGAATAGTCCCAATGAGCAGACCAGAGCTGAACTAGCTAAAATGACCTTCAGGATCACACCCCTTAACCAAGAAACCATTTCTACCCGTCCTACAACCCGTTTCAATCAAGAAGCCTCTTCATCCCGAAACCCTGAAATCCGAGCCACCCCTGAAACCATATACCTCTCATCAGATGATGAATTCATCTCTGATGACTTCTCTACCCCTGCTTCTTCACCCAGATCACCTCCCTCAAACTCTCCTAGATCTGAAGGTGAAAACTACCCTGACAGTTCCTTTGCCATTGACAGGGATGGGCGCTTAGACGCCGTGATAGAGCGACTCGAGAGTACAAGAGTAAAAATTCCTCTTCGTACCTCTTGTGACTCTGAGTTCGCCTATCTCTCGCAGGAGGAGTACAACGAGGCTGTACAGGCTCAACTAGAGCATAATAAGAAGCAGAAGGAAGCTTTCCTCTCTGCTCAAGCCGCTCGAAGGCTTGCATCGGATTTTGTAGATGAAGATGCTGAAATAAGTGCGGATCCTATCCTTGCACAGAAGGCTGTTCTGAAGGTCTTCAACAAAAATGCAGAGATACAGACTGGAGAAGTGAATGCTGAGCTTGACTGGTGCAGAGATCGGTTACACCTCCGAAAGCATGGTGCTGCCATCTCAGGTATCCATCTTCGCCGATCTAGAGGCAAGAAAGGTAATCCTGGTAAAACCTGGATCACAGTCAAACGCTCTGGAGTAAAGGACGTAGAGCACACTCTGGACAAGTTAGATCGCTACAACTTGTCAGAGTGGAACGAAATCAGATCCCTGCTTCCCAAAGCCAACAAGAACTATCGGGCTGAAGTAGAAGAAGTCATTGAAGGACTTATTGCTCGCATCAGAAGGACAACTGAAATACCTGATGACCTGCTCCAACACTCTCCACTCCTATCTCAGCAGCCTGTTCGAAGATCTGCAGGCACCTCTACAAGAAGACCAACTCCCTGTCTTCCCAGAATGGTTGTTAAACCTCTGGACCTCTCGATGCTTGATCTTTCATTCCCTCCAGGAATCACTCTATCTGAAGGACAAGTAATCAGAGAACCTGTTCATGGCATATGTGTTAGCAATAACTCAATTCTACGCTTTCAACGCTTCAGTGAGCTACACATAGCGCCCTATGAACATCTTTTGACAGTTCTCTTCACTGCACAACAAGATAAGAAAAATCCAGACAACAAAGAGATCATCCGCACTGTCAGAGCTATACTTGATCACAGACTTGCCTTCAGCGACACTCCTGTTCCTGTTTGCGTCAAGACTGAATACATTAGCGAAGAATCTGATAGTTAGTTGTCTTGTAATTTTTTTTCTTTCAGTACTTCTATCATGTACTATTGTATTTTCCTTACTCTTGTAATATTTTAATGAGATTAATGAGAATGCAATTCAGTGCATTGTACTTCATTCCATCATAGTACTGAAAAAGATCCCTCAAAACAGTAAATGGGACATGTACCTTTATGAGTTCTATTTCCTACTGTTTAGTTCTAGACTTAGATTTATTTCTAACTTTTCTAGATTAAGACAATTACTCTGTTGTCTTATCATTATCATTTAGGGGGAGATTGTTGATCCAGCTCTCCTAAGACCTGATGAAATGATAATGATCCTGAATCTTTACTTAGTGAATAGGTTCTTACTTCTGTTATAGCTTGAGGAATTATCACTGAGTCTGTTCAGTGTTATTCCATGTTACTTATGCTGTAACTTAACTTTATAGATCAGGATCAGGATCAGGAGACTAACGAGTCTGTTCTGCAGTCTACTGATCCTGTCCACTGAAGTGAAGACCTCCTCCTGAAGACATTAAGATCATACACAAAGAACCATCAGCGACGTCGAAGAAATAGCTGATGACAGGAACAGCATGCTCGTGATCTGAAGACGGAACTCAGTGATAGCAGTCTGTTCACTATCGTATGACATCCTGAAGATTCATCAGGATACACGTGACCCTGAACGTCCCCAGTTTCAGGACTCTAGTCACTGATCAGTATCCTGATCCTGAAGGATTAGAACAATGTCTTAGTCTAATGCACAAAAGGATTACACGCCTTTTCTGACACAATAGTACATAAGGGCAGTTACTTTACTGTTCCCTCCGTACTTATCAGACCATAAGGCAACTGTTTACAAACATCCTCTTTTGCACACCATGCAAAGAGTATTTGTTTATAGTAAATAGTACAACAGACCACTCACATTGTGACACGTCACAATAGTAGGTCTGCATGCATTTAATGCATGGAGTATAAATAGGACGTGAAGAGATGTTCTCCATACTTCTTCTTCATCCAAAAATACTCAAGTCCTTTCTCTCTTTATCCCTCTATCTTCTTTCTTTATTCTCTTCTCACTTAGTGCATAGTGAAAGAACTTAGATTGTTTAGTTTAGACTAATTGTCTTCTCTATTTCCGCAACAATCTGTAAATTCATATTGTTTATAAAACAAGAATTTAAAAGTGAGAAAACTGTGTGATTATATTCAACCCCCCCCCCCCTTCTATAATCCCAAACACTATCCTTACTTGAAGGTCACCTACTTGGGACCAACAGAACCCCCGTTCTCTCCTCAAGGGCTCTTTTGAAGATTACATCTGGGGGTTCCACATATTCTCACAGTTCTTTTACAGTTCACCTGTCTGTCTACGTTGAAACGCAAGTGCACAAAACTGGGCATAAAGTGGCAAGGAAAAGATTTTGTTGAGGAGAATGAAAGCGACACGAATGAAGAAGAAGATAACGGAGGAGCGATTCAAGACAACACCGGAGAGGTGACTTTGGATAAAAATATGGTGACCGTAAAAGCCGATTATGCAGACATATGATGTGATCATGTTCACTCACCCAATCTCATCAGCAACATCTAAAGCCATGGAGAAGGAAATAGTCAAGAGATACGAGTTGGATCCTGCCACTCGTTATAAGCTCAAATACCTTGATGTGGAAAACAACGAGTGGATTTTATTTACTTGTGATGAAAACGTGACTTTGTTCCAAAAAGAGAAGCGAAATGTTCGGCGGCTGCGTTTGTTAACAAACGACCCATCCCATGCTTGAATCCAGAAACTTGATTGTGTTAATTTTGTCTTCCTATAAATTCATTTCTTTTGGTTTTGTATAAGTTCGTTTCAGCTGTGACATAAATAATATGTAATATTTTAAGGCTTTTTTCTTGTATGTATCCTACAACTCCCAAACCCAACATTCTTCACAAGCTAAGCATTATGCAACTTGCATAAGGAGTAACCACATCAATTACTAAAAAACGGTTTTCCTATTATAATGTGTCTGTCATTAAAACATTTGATGTACAATTGACATGGACCGCCTGAAAATAAATCTAGGTATGATGTGATTGTGATAAAGAAAATATATATGGAATGATTGGATGCATCATTTAGTTAAGGTTGTATATTTTAAGTCTGTAGATTCTTGCAAATATGTGGTAGAAACTATTAGAATATATTCATGATCATCATGCATCTAATTGGGGAACAACTCCCGAGAACCCTAGGGGTGGCAATTTCTGACACGACACGAAGATAAACGGGATTGGGTTGACGTTTATGACCCGCCAACCCGTTTATTTCGCCGGTCTTGTTCAAGTTATCTTTTAATTTTTTTTATATAACAAAAATTAAACTTTGAGTCTTTGATTTTTGATTTTCAATAGGTCCTTTTTTGAACTTTGGTTTGAACTTGGTTGCTTTTGAACTTTGGTAATTTGGTTGTTTGCTTTCATGATTTTTTGAACTACCAAACTGTTTACGACCCGACAACCCGCAACAAGACCCGTCACGGGTTAGGGTTGAAGATTTTGACACGTATGATTAGTTATACGGGGTGTGTCCAGGTTGATGCTTTCTGATCTGCC
This sequence comes from Centaurea solstitialis, assembly GCA_030169165.1. Lineage (NCBI taxonomy): Eukaryota > Viridiplantae > Streptophyta > Magnoliopsida > Asterales > Asteraceae > Centaurea > Centaurea solstitialis. The sequence continues at coordinate 16,548,005 of CM058042.1, forward strand.
AACCCGAACACGACACAATTGTCACCCCGACACCACACAACAACAACAATGATAAACAACATAAGTACGATACTAAGGGACCTTTTACTAAACACTTACCACGATAACTGCTTATTGGTTCAATTTATCATGGGTGAACATAACAAGAATCGAGAATCTTACCGGTGAGAATGAGATGATCGAAAGTCTTATATGGTAGGTAGGGTGGATGACTCTTACCCAATAAGCGTTTACCAAGCTATTAATGTTTAACATCAATCAATTTTTACCTGGTAAGCACTTATAGGCTTCTTTTGAAAATGAACAAAGTTCTTGTTGTTGGGAAGACACTCGAAAACACTTTGAAGTTGAATGATAATAACCCACAAAGGTTATTACTCTTTATGGACTTTCTGTGTAGTTGTTTTGTGATACACTTGAGGAGCACCAAGACAGTGATTTAGGTTATGTTTTTGAATTCTTGTGGAGTCATGAACGTCGACACAATGTTATCTTGTGTGAGTCACTGTTATTAACATTAAAGAGGTGTTTGCCAAGCTTCAAGTTTGCTTAATTTTGGTGTAGAACTTGGTGATGAAATAGATATTCTTGATGTTAGAGAAGTCTACACGAAGTGATCAAAACATATATGTTAAGATTTTCCAAACAAACAAATATTACTAAAAAGAGGAAGGCAATCTGAGGTTGAGGATTTTTAACGTCTTTGAAGGCAAAAGGCAAAACAAACGTCAATCATAATATCTCAAGAGCAAATCGAGTTATAATTTGGTCAAACCCTGAAAGAAGCTGCAACAAAGCTCAAGAGTAATGTTAATATTTTGCTTTCAGATTTTCTACATAATTGAAATGATTACAAGTTTGGCCTCTAATTAATCCCTTGAATCCTTTGGATTACCATATCTTGATGTTGTTTTACAAGTTCATGTGTCTATGTTGAAATGCAAGTGCAAGAAACTAGGCATTAAGTGGAAAGGAAAAGATTATTCAAAAAAGAGTCGCAATTCAAGAACATAAAGGGGAGCAATTCAAGACAACATAAAAAAGATGTTTTTGGATGAAAATATCTTCACCGTGAAAGCAGAATATGCAGGTGATGTGATTAAGTTCACTCTCCCATTCCCGTCAGCAACATTTGAAGCTATTAAAAAGGAAATTGGCAAACAATTAAACTTTTTTTAATGGCAGGTTGGTACAACGAAATATCATCGTGCCACCATCGCACCAAGTCACGATGACCCGAGTTCGAAAATTCTCCAAGGAGAGTAACCAACCCCAACTCTAGCCATCCAGTTTCCATTTAAAGGGCTTCAAGGCAGCAGCTAGGATTCGAATCCAACACCCGTTCAGGGAAAATCCCCCCACAATGGACTCCAGTGGGAGTTGAACTCTTGACCTTCACCATATGGGAACTATAACCCATGCATTAGACCAACTAAGTTGGCCATCATTTGCAAACAATTTAAGTTAGACCCCGTTGCTAATTATAAGCTCAACTACCTTGACAAGGAAAACGAGTGGATTTTAGTAGCTTGTGATGAAGGCCTGAAAGTATGTACAAAAATTTTGAGAAATGTTAGGTTGCGTTTGCTATCACCACATCCATCATAAAGTAAATTCATTATGTTTTGTTATCACAATGAAGATAGTTTGTTGTTTCCATTTTATGAGATGAATGAGACCATCTTCAAGTGGCAACTTGTTGATTGTTGTTGGGATTGAGATGCCCTAGACCGTTGCCCACCGCTAGGGGCTAGCTAGCATTCAAACAATTATCTGCCAATAACATGTATATATTTTCTTAACAATGACAAATATCTAAAAACCAACGATGTCAATTTCGACATCTTGGGTTTCCTAGCCAATTTCTAATTGCACCATGTTGTTGTTGATAGTGGGAGTGATATTAAGTGGTAGTTTTTTATGGTACAATCTGATAATTAAAAATTAAAACAAATGATCAACTGACGAAAATTGAGCAAAACTAAAATTAACTACAGTAATTGTTATTGTAAACATTCATCATTTTCTCATTTTGGTTCAATTTTTTTATTATCTAGAGAAACTAGAAACGTACCTGCGCGCGTTGCAGCGCGAAGTATGTATCAATTGCCCGATTTTTATATACATCATTGTAAACATCAATTTAATCATATGTGTTCAATCAATTAACCTCCTAATGGTTTATTGAATAGTCAATTTCGAAAATTGAAATAAAAGTATTATCTTTATATAATAGAATATATAATATAATTGAATAAAAAATATTCAATATTGGGCTTATTTCGAAGGTATTGATGAGACGATTATGATGGTATAATTTGTTAAAAAAACGTAATTTTAATATAAATTTTAGTTAACAATATATGATTAGTTAGATTATATGATAAGGGTTTAAAATAGAAAATGAAAAAATAAAGGATTAAAATAAGATTTAATAACTAACTATGGGGTTACAAAGTGTAAATGTGTAAAATGAAATGTTGAATAAAAGAAACTGTCATATTAAGTTATTTGCTTTTATATATAGTATAGATGAAGTTGTCAATTAAATTTAAATGAAGGGGAATTGGATGGAATATGGAAATAAACATGGTCAATATGGGAATTCGGTTGATATAGTATTAAACGAAATAGTATTCTTTTTTATTTATTTTTTGATTCGAATTGAAATATAAATAATTAGCAGTTGCTATCATATAGAGATTACACCTAACAATAATGGAAAACGAGTATTAATAAATGGATAATAATATTAGTTGCAATTCTAAATGTATGAAAACAATTCTATTTAAATACTCAACTTGTAATCCTAATTTTAATAAGAGTAAATTATGGATTTGGTCCATGTGGTTTTCAATTTATTATGACTATGGTCCTTAAACTCAAAAATTATGGAATGGGTCCTTGTGGTATTCAATTTTGCACTACTAGGGTCCCTACCATCAATTAACCTCAATTAACTCAAGGGCAAAATTGTCTTTTCCATATTTGAACATTAAATTGTTTTTATCTTTTTTTCTTATTTTTTCTTTTTGCCTTTTCTTCACAAGGACCAAATACCTCATCTACTCTCAATATATATATATATATATATATAGAGGGGCCTTCAATTAAAAACCATTTTTTTTGTAAAAACTTTAGGACTAATCTAAGCCTTTGATCTAAAAAGGGCATGATCGTCATTTTAGATATTCCTCAAGTTTTTACAAAAGAAGAGGTTTTTACAAAATATGTGGTTTTTACAAATATATATATATATATATTCACTTTTTTGTAAAAACTTGAGGAATAATCTAAGCCCTTGATTTGAAAATCGCAGTTTATTCATTACATGAATATTCACTATCATATTCACCATATGAATATTCATATTCACCACATCATATTCATCGTATATTCAGCATATGAATATTCATATTCATCTTATGAATATTATATTCAGCAGATAAAAAGTTATATAAATTCACCATCGTATTCACCACATGAATATTCATATTCACCTTATGAATATTATATAAATTCATTCATCCAACAATCACAAGTATAATAATAATAATTATTATTATTATTATTATTATTATGAAACACGGCTTCGACCCTATGATTTTAAAATTTTATTTTTGATTTATATAATATTTTAACTCATTCTGTTTTTTATTGTAATATTACTTACTATCTTTTTAAGTATATAAAAAAAAGCATATAAAAAAACTGAAAACAAAATAAAATCATAAACTGCATAAACAGAACAAGCAATTAAGCTTAGAAAAATACTGATGAACATGAAACTAATAAACATAGGAATGAAAATTGAAGTTTTTACTAAACTACAAGGACTACAAACGTAATTTACTTTTGTGATCAAATTCTTTTCTCTGTTGCGATTCATAGCAATCTCCTCCATTCTCTCATTATTCAATTTCCTATTGAATGTTTTTGGACCTTGGGTTCATTGCGATTTTTCATTGCCCAAATTGAGTGTTTTTATTTTCCAATCGATCTCCAACTCTTCATCTGCTACTGCTACTACAGTACTACTGTTACGACTTCTTTTTTTTTACTTCATCGCTATCTCTCAACTTGTTATAATTTTATAATAATAATAATTATTATTATTATTATTATCAAAGAGAAATCAGATTTGCCGGAGATGGGAGGGAAACGGCGAAGATGCCGTGTTTCTGTTCAATGGCGGAAATAGTGTGTGGTTGGAGATGAGGCGGTGGTGCGACGTGGTGCTGGTCCTCCGCGTGGTGGTGCGACGGTGGCGGCAGGTGGTGCGACTCAGATCTGGTGGTGCGACGTGGTGGTGGTGCTGGTCCTCCGCGTGGTGGTGCGACGGTGGTGCGGTGGTGGCGGCAGGTGGTGGCGGCAGGAGGTGGAGAAATGGGGGAGAAATGGGGTTAGGGTTTGGCTTGTAGGAGAAGATATAGAGAGTTGTTAAAATACCCAAATTGCCCTTTTGGGTTATAATCAGGTGTGGAACATGGGGTTGTAGGAAAATTACAAAAAAATGTTATCTATATTATTAATCATTGATGTAAATAGATAGATGGTTGAGATTGGTCCTATAGTTTTTACAAAAAAAGTGGTTTGTATTTGATTTTTACTCTATATATATATATATATATATAATATAAATATATATACCATCACCATCATCATTCCTAAGACTACAACCCTGTATTAACACACACATATATATACACCATCACCTCCTACAACCTATATATATATATAAGAGATAAAACCTAATATTAATGCACAAACAAACACACACACACACAAACCATTATATGAGAGAGACAACCCCATAATATATATGTGTGTGTGTGTGTCAATGTGTGTGTACACATATATATCCTTCTATATATATTTGGAGATAATCCACCACTCCCACCAATGTGACCATTAAACCCACCAAACCGTTGGTAAACGGGGTATGTGTGCGACCTCTAGTCTCTCTGTGACTGGTTTCTGCAGCTTTTGTATGCTGGTTTGGTGTTCTTTGGTAACAAAATGGTGTTTTGCAAAGCCAAGGAAAAACCCTTCATCTGTTATATTATACGGTTTAGATGGCAATGGTGTATATATATATATATTATGTGATTGTCTCTCATATAATGGTTGCAAGCGTTGATGGTAATGGCAATGACAATAGTGTATATCTGTGTTTATTTGTGTATTAATATCAGGTTTTATCTCTTATATATATAGGTTGCAGCAGGTGATGGTGTATATATATGTCTGTGTCTTAATATAGGGTTGTAGTGTTGGGGATGATGATGGTGATGGTATATATATTTATATTTAATATATATATATATATATATATATATTGAGAGTAGATGAGGTATTTGGTCCTTGTGAAGAAAAGGCAAAAAGGCAAAATAAGGAAAAAGATAAAAACAATTTAATGTTTAAATATGAAAAAGACAATTTTGCCCTTGAGTTAATTGAGGCTAATTGATGGTTGGGACCCTAGTAGTGCAAAATTAAATACCACAGGGACCCAATCCATAATTTTTTGAGTTTAGGAACCTTAGTCATAATAAATTGAAAACTACATGGACCAAATCCGTAATTTACTCTTTTAATAATAGTAAATCAAAAACCATACATGTTTTATAATGATTGCATTAATAAGCCAATTAAAAGAAGATTAAAATAGTGTCTATTTTCAAAACAGGTAAACCCGCGTTATCGTCACTTTATTCAACACCGTTTGACAACCACCTTAGAATAAAGGAATACATGGGAGAGTGGTTTTCAAACATTTCATTCCTTTTTCTTTCAGTTAGTTAATGTATATAATTAAGAGGGAGGTTCAAACGGGAAACATATTAATTTAAGAGAATGTAAGAAGCAATCTCAGCCATTCATCCGGTCAACAAAAGCGGCTTTGACCGGTTCTCCCCCTTTAATAATCTCTACTCTCCCATAAATCGCATCAATCCTCCGTGATCACGTCCACCGTAACCGCGAAATGAGTAGCGATCGCTAGCTAGCTGATATTCTTGAAATCTTGTTTTTCTTCAATGCTTGTAACCACCGTCTTCACTCTCCGATCCCGAGCTTCTTCCAGCGTTCTTTCCGTCCATCCCATCATCACTCTCATCTTCTATCTTGCCATCTTGATCCTCCTCGGCTCCACCTCGCATATCGCCACCGTTTACACCAAGTCCCTACACCAATAAGCTCAAAACACCCAATTAACGTACCAATAGCAAAACACTCGTACTTTGAACGGAAAAATGCAAAATAAGAAGAAAAATGCATGAACTAATTAAACTAAGAAAGAAAATAACCTATCTAATGCATGAAAAAGGCGTAAAATACATGCAAAACACTAAGATTGCTCCTCACTTTTTCTTAAATTGACATGCTTCTCGTTTGAACCTTTCCCATCAAATTAATATATAGATTAGATATATTAGACCATCCATTATGGTACCAATAAATCCAAATTGTCACATCAGTTTTCCACTATTTTAACCAAACTAATTCAAATCATCCATCATACCTAACCCAATATTACTTACATACATTAAATAATTAATAAGAAAAAAAATAAGAGAAAGAAATTGTATGTTTTTAGTTAGAGTAAATTACATATTTGGTCCCTGTGGTTTACACCTTTTACCCACATTAGTCCCTAAATCAAAATAAGTACATAAATGGGACTCGTGGTTTCCATTTTCGCAAGTTTTTGGTCCCTCTGACCAATGTCCTGTTAAAGTTGTCCTTTAATTAACCACAAGGACCAAATATGTAAGGGGTAATTTAGTCTATTTATACTTACTTTTGTCTTTATTCTATTTGTAATAATTATATATCTATATACTAGAGGGACCAAGAATGTAATTATATATATATATATATATATATATATGACACACACTCACATAGGGACCAAGAACTCCATTTTAGGCCTCATCTACATTTTCATCTTCATCTTCATCTTCAACCTCCTACTCCAACTCCATATAGATTTTTGGTTGATTTCAATCACATAAGTTGATTTAGGGTTTATTTTGATTTTAGAGGTTTAGGTTTCACCTCACATAATTTGTTATTAATATTATAATAAACATGTTTGGTATTTATTTTGATTTCATCTTCAACCTCTTATTAGTATTATTTTGAAGATGAAATCAAAATAAATACCAAACATGTAATTTATTATAATATTAATAACAAATTATGTGAGGTGAAACCTAAATCTCTAAAGTCAAGCTAAACCCCCTAAATCAACTTATGTGATTGAAATCAACCTAAAACCTATATGTAGTTGGAGTAGGAGGTTGAAGATGAAGATGAAGATGTAGATGAGGCCTAAAATGGAGTTATTGGTCCCTATGTGAGTGTGTGTCATATATATATATATATATATAGAGGGAAGTTATTTTGTAAACCAGTTTTTGGTTGTAAACCGTGTAAACTAATGGTTGCACAGCTTAAATCAACGAAATTTCTTCATGAAGTTGTTTAATACGATGAAAATTTTTCATATACTAAAATTTTTGACGAAATTGTTTCACATTTCGGTGTATTTTACGTAGAAATGAAAAAAGTTTCACATAAATAAGAAAAACGTTCGTGTGAATAAAAAACACCGAAATGTGAAACAATTTCGTAAAAAAATTTAGTATATGAAACATTTTCATCGTATTAAACAATTCCATGAAGAAATTTCGTTGATTTAAGCTGTGCAACCATGAGTTTACACGGTTTACAACCAAAAACTGGTTTGCAAAATAACTTGACCCTATATATATATATATATATATATAGAGAGAGAGAGAGAGAGAGAGAAAAGTTCAAATACAAACCACTTTTTGGTTGTGAACGTGAGGATAGCCCAGAGCGTGACACGTGGCAAAAATTCAGACTGACACGTGCGACTTAATTCCGCGACTTAGTTTTATTCATAATGAATAACGCTATATTCATAATGAATAAGGCTAAGTCGCGGGCTTTATGAACACAAGTCGCGCGTGTCAGTCTGAATTTTTTTGCGACTAAGCTTTATTCATACTGAATACCGCTTTATTCAGTCTGAATAATAGCGTTATTCATTATGAATAAAGCTTAGTCGCAAAAAATTCAGACTGACACGTGGCGCTCTGGCTGTCCTCACGTTCACAACCAAAAAGTGGTTTGTATTTGAACCCACCCCTATATATATATATAATTACATTCTTGGTCCCTCTAGCATATAGATATATAATTATTACATATAGAATAAAGACAAAAGTAAGTATAAATAGACTAAATTACCCCTTACATATTTGTAACATCCCAAATTCAAAACATTCATTTAAACATAAAGTAACCCAAATTCATACATGAGCGGAAGCTTGTCCAACAACATTTGAAAGCTATCAAGTTTACACCTTTAAAACCATAGTTCAACTCATAGCTTAAAGATAAAGTTTACAGAAATGATAGAAGTTTAGTTTTCAAAACACCCAAGAGTTTGACATCATAGCAAAGCCTTTTCTCTCAACCATCCTGACTGAACTGCTATCCCGGAGCCTCAAACGGTAGTCTTCTCTTTTCCCTTACGGGAAGTACCTGCCACTAAAAGATTAAACAACAACGGGGTAAGCATAAAGCTTAGTGAGCACACACACACAACTACTTACTATCACGCTTACGCGATCAATTTACATAGCAATCAAAACATGCAAACTCCAACCTTCCTTACAGTTCAATACCGTCAAGGAAAGGTAAATGACACTGGTACCATGCCTCTCCGAATTCCCTAGGGGTATTACTACCACCATAGGTACTCTCCAAACGTCCCCGAAGGAACACATCACACAATCACACATGCAAACATAACCATGCACACATAACATTAAGAGTTAAGTGAGGTACCCACCTGTCAATTGCTAGCAATACAAGACTCTCCACAAGCTAAAATAATCACTTGCAGTCACCTAGCCAAACATAAGCACATAACACATCAACTTAGTCCAAAAAGGACCACTCGACACTCCATACCGAAATGCTAGCCTTGGACATAGCTAGGCTAGTCCAATTGACCCCAAACTCTAGGCCTCATCCTCTCTAAACATCCCTAACATGATCCCATAGCCCAATCTCCAAAAAGAAGAAAATAAAATTTTGAAAATGGGCAGAGAGTTGCGCGGCCTACTCCCGCGACCTTAGGTCGCGGGGACAGGTCGCGGGCTTTTCCAGCCTGCACTCTCTCGCGACCTGCCTCGAACTTTGTGCCAAAAACTCACTTTTCATGCCAAAACACTTCAAAACATGATTTCTCAACTATTAGGGTCGATATCTAACAAATACATACAAGCAATTCGACCCTAGAACCTCCCAATTACATCAATTTGATGATCCAAAGACCATCATTCCACACCCAACCCTAACCATCTCAAGACTCCAAATTAAACTACAAAAGACATCTAATCAATAAGGAATTCTTACCTTAAACGCAATTGACGTGAGTGCTAACACACTCCAATCAACCCAAGCCTCAATTTCACCTCTGGCTGCCTTCCTCTTGTCGCCCTCTCTCTTCCTCTCCCGTACGTTTGTGAGAAAACTGCCTGGAGGGTGAGGGTTTAACTCTTTTATCCAAAAGTCACCCCCTACCTTGAACTATTACAATTGACACTCCAGCCCCTCTTCTCCTAAAACATGACACTACACAGTTAACTACTCAAACCAAGTTATAAAGGCAAAGTGAAAACGGGTGTTACAATATTTGGTTCTTGTGGTTAATTAAAGGACAACTTTAACAGGACATTTGTCAGAGGGACCAAAAACTTGCGAAAATGGAAACCACGAGTCCCATTTACGTACTTATTTTGATTTAGGGACTAGTGTGGTGTGTGGGTAAAAGGTGTAAAGCACAGGGACCAAATATGTAATTTACTCTTTTAGTTATGTATTTTTTTATCAATCTTGATAAAAAATTGTGGATAGTTTAACAAATTTTCTTTTTTAATTATATATTTTTCATCAAGTTTGTTGGTGCTACTTTTAGTGTTTGGTGCATGTTTATATATTTTCGTCCAACTTTTATATTTTTATATTTGTTGGTGCATGCTTTTTTTATTATATATTTTGCTGGAACTTTTATATTTATAAATTTGTTTATGCTTTATAGGAAGAATGTTTATAAGTTTTGAATGAGCAATAATTTTGTAAACGTAAGTATTTATTTTTCATATAGATTTATTTAACAAGTTTTAAAAAGCCAAATGATTTATTTAACATATTTTAAAAAGTTCTCAAACTTATTTATTTAAAAAAAAAATTGTCTGATAACATAATCATTTTAAATAAAAAGGTTCATTAGTTTTTTTTTTTCGAGACTATTCCTATAAAATATAGAAGAAATCTTCATGAGATAGTCTTGAAAAGACTTCATGGGGTTCCCTGCATGGAGTCTTGGGGATGTTGTTGA